>PVIR01029282.1:0-21245 GCA_004026965.1 Petromus typicus | reverse complement strand
TGCATTCATTTTACACACAAAGTTATTTGGAGGGATAGAGCAAATTAACATCTTATGACACTATGATCTTGTCTCAAAATAAAAACCAAAAATGGATGGGAATGTGGTCCAGTGTGAAAATTCTGAGCTCGTTTCCTAAGACCAGAAACAAAAACTACATATAAGTCTTTCTCATAATGAGAAAAAAATGTTTAAATTAATGTTGACATATAAATTTAGCCTTGCACAAAACAATAAGATGATATAATTGAATTTATACAGATATACATGGTAGGATTATTTTTAAATTCATAATTCACAGAAAAGAGGTAAATGACCTATGATGAACATTGAGAGTTTGGGTACTGAAATTTGGAGAAAGGTAAGACTGTCTCTTATCATTATAATTAATGTCATTGTAAAAAAAGCAAGGCAATGGAGGAGAGATGCAAAATGGAGAAGAATTAAATGTCATTATTTAAGAATGATTTATACTACAAATACCTAAAACTATTAAATTTAATCAATGAATTTAACAAGGTTACTGATTGCAAAAGGTAATATTTAAATTCAGTCAAATTTCTCTAAAATCTAAAGACAGTAAAGAAAAAGGACAAAAATGAATTTAGGATGATTACTAAAATGTGCTAGACAGCTTTCCATTCCTGTGACAAACACTTGAGATTAATTAGTTTAAGAGGAGAGATTTGTTTTAGCTCTTCTTTTCAGTGTTCTGAGTCCATGATTTTTTTTTTTTTTTTTTTTTTTTGATACAGGGTCTCGCTTTGTAGTTCAGGCTGGCCCTGAGCTCAGCCTCCAACTCACAGCACAGCAATCCTCCTGCCTCTGCCTCCCAAGTGCTGGGATGACAGGCGTGAGCCACCATGCCCGGCACTGTGGTATGTGGTACTGGTTGCTGCTGGGGTGAGTCTCCACACCCAGTATTGTATGTGGTTACCGGGGATCGAACCTGGGTCCTTGTACTTGCAAGACAGGTGCTGGAGCCACTGAGCTAAATCCCCTGCCCTATGATTTTTGACCTTGTTATTTTGGGCTCCCAGTAGCCCGACACACTGTAGAGGCATCGTGTGTGAAGATCTACTTCAAGGTAGCCAGCAAACAGATAAGGAGAAAGAGGCCTAAGCCTTAATATTCCCTTCAAGGACAGCGCCCTAGTGACAGGGTTTCTTATATAGTCCACTGATCCCGAGGGTGCTGCCTTCTCCCCACAGCTCACGAGACATGAACCCTGTTGTCTTTTCACACACACACTCTGAGCAGCAGTAGCGACCTGGCCACTGGACCATAGAAAGAAACATGCAGCATTATGTACCTGCACTCACTCCCCAAGATGACTGTAAACTAGACATACTGCAAACGTGTTCCAATAAAAACATAAATTGAAATATGGCAATTAAAAAAACACCTTCTGATTGGTAAAGAACTAACTGTAACAGTGCAATGTCAGAGGTGATGGTTTGCTTTAAAGATGATAGGTTTGGTCTACTTGTTTATTTACAAATTCTAACTGCACCAGAGTGAGTCTTACTAGAAACCAGTGTTTTGGCACATTATACATTTGCTAGTAGACTCCTTTGGGATAATTCAAAATGTTTTCTTCTTTCTTTCTAAATGCTACATATTAATAAACATTTGCATATTTCAAGCTAATTGGTTAAAATTAAAATTTAATCCCAAGAAAGCTAAATTTGAGAATTTACTGGATAAGTAAACCTACAGTCAATAGCCAGCTTCTCTTATTTTATTTGTAACCAAGCTTCAGAGTGTATGCTATTGCTGCAGTGTTTGAAATATTGCTTCAGGATGCCAAGTATAACTCCCCCAATAAGGAAAGCAAATACTAATACAGAATATCAAAAGCTACTTTTCACAGTTCTGTTCTGAAACATGATTACAAAAACATCATTTATTATAGTCATAACCAAAAAACAAACTTATGTCAAGGCAGGAATAATTGAGCTAGTTCACATGGAACCTCTGATTGAAATATTAAAAAGAAAAAGAAAACATGTTGAGTTGTCCACAAGAAGAACATTGGCTGGGAAAATCCCACACTTGAACCATAGTTTAAGCAACACATTTATTATGTGAGCTTTGCGGTGCTGTGCTTGTGTGCTGTGACTCCCAGATAGGAAACATTCCACTTGGTCCAGGCTAAGCCCTAATCTTGTGTTCTGAGAGTGAATAGATGAATTGTTCTCAATCACCAGTAGCTTCCATTTTCTATCCTGAGTAATGTGAGGGAACAGGGAGGGTTTTATGAAACTATTAAGGTTCATATTTTTTCAGATTTTAATACCAAACACTTGGAGAAACATACATTTTGAGAAACAGAATTTTTTATAAAATATACAATTTTAACTTAAAATATTTCCCTTGACCATTGTGTCACTTGAATATTGCCTTAGAAATATATTTTATTCTTTCCCTGTTTCCATTAGATATAGGGCAATAGTTTTTTTTTAAAACTCTACCGTTTTTGTGAGTAACATTTGGGCTAAAAAATAATTCATATGTTTTGTTAATAGTTTGACCCTTGTTGCCTTTGCAAATAGTCTGACATTTACTAATAGAATAACTAATAGGCTAGACAAATGAAGGAATACGCTCAGAAGGCCAGTTTTCTGGCAGAAAATCTCTTTAGGCTTAGCCAAGTACCACTTTGGACTATGAAGAAATTATTTATATGCTAAATTTTCAATAGGAATATGGAACAACATATTTATCTTAGAGCAGGAAATTTACTTTAGAAGTTTTAGTTTAGTTTTGAAAAAATATCCATGCATCGGGCTGGGGAGTTAGCTCAGTGGTTCCGGCGCCTGTCTTGCAAGCGCAAGGGCCCAGGTTCGATTCCCCGGTAACCACATAACAATACTGGGTGTGGAGACTCACACCCAGCAGCAACCAGTACCACATACCACAGTGCCGGGCGTGGTGGCTCACGCCTGTCATCCCAGCACTCGGGAGGCAGAGGCAGGAGGATTGTGATGTGAGTTGGAGGCTGAGCTCAGGGCCAGCCTGAACCACAAAACGAGACTCTGTCTCAAAAAACCTAAAAAAAAAAAAATCCATGCATCTGTTTTCCTTAAACATATTTGGAGATCACTACAGGAGATTTATTAATGCATAGTATTTAAATATTCTGGATCATGGGAAATTGAAGTGTTTGTCCCTTTCCATTTAGCACACAATCTTAATTCATATTTTTGTGAGATGTCAGTTTTTGTATTTTCAACAAAGTTGTATTTCAGGCTGAAGTATGTTATAAGTACGAACATTATTTTTTGCTTGTTGATTTTCCTCAAAGAGAGTAAATAAATATTTTGGAAGTTACTGCCAGTCAAATCATTTCTAACTTATAAGTTTAATTCTGTAGATTTAAGAGCTATTTCTGATATACAAATTTACTATTTAACCAGTGAAGAATATATTATTTAGGAAAGATTGTTAAATATGCAGATTAATAAAGTTATTGACACTTAGTCTTGTCTCTGGTCTCCTCCTGGAGAGAACCAAAGCAGTATTGCACCTTACATTGTGTCTGTGCATACCCCGCTAGGCCAGCAGCAGAGAGCCATTTGGAGCTCTCGGAGGCACACAGCCCACTGCGCCACGTATGCCACGGGTTTTGCACCACTGCTAGCTGGAGCCAATGAAGAAAATAGAACCTCGTATTTAAAAGCACAAATGCTTTGAGAAGTAACTTCCAAGCTCTGATGGGCAGGAGATAAGAGATTTACACAGCGAGAACTTCAGTGTATATTAACAGTTGTGAGGAAGCCATTTGATTACTTCCTGCGGCCATTTTTATGGATTCAGAAATCCAGATTCAAATGCTTACTTCTTCTTACCATGAAATTTGTAAAAAATGAACAAGTGCGTGTTCCAGGCCCAAGCTTCATGCCATATTTCATCCCTGCCTTGGGTGGATCCTGGATGTCTGGGGTAGAACAGTGGAGAGGTTTCATCATCCTGCTGGCGAGGCAGAGAAAAGTCAGGGTCCTGGGGTGGATCTCGGGCTGACTCCACCTGACAGAAGGGGTGACCCAGGGCTGCGTGGACAGTGCAGCATCCAGAGATCCAGTGCGGGATCTCCACCGCGTGTCTTTATCTCATTCCCAGTTCTCGGTGTCTTTCCTGACACAGTGACCATAGCCACTTACTCTCAAATCAATGAAGAGAGTTGACTACGAAATAATCATCCCTATGTTTCTCTGTGTAGTTCTAGAAGTAATAACCTTTGCCTTTATAAGCTGCGTGGGTCAGATAGTCATATTAAGTAGGGATATGTTGTCATTATGGTACTGGCCCATAGATGATAAATTTAATATGAGAAATTAAATGAATCGTTTATGAATGCCAGTCACCATCACGGATCACGCTAGTAAATATACATGAAAGAGATAAACTTTTATTTTTTTGGATGCTTCAGGTTTTAATTTCTTGCTATGTGATTTTTTTCTTTTATTCTTTGGGTGACTAGCATCCCTGGATTGGTCCCCAAGGCACAACTTCTCCAAGGAGCCAGGTCTCCTGTGCTCAGCACACCTGTATTCTCCACTGTGCGGCCAACATCTGTGAAGATTTAATTCTTTTCATCACATCCATATGTATACACTGCAGCTGACAAACTAATCTGACCTTATCCATAAACACGTGTCTACCATAAGTGACAAAATATCTTCAAAAAATATTTGCGTCCTCTGTGCATTAATATAATAGTAAAAGATCTGCTCCACAGTGCAGTAGTTAATTCAGACAGAATCCTGTGCTTAATTATCTTTGATTATATGCTAAGTTAAACAATTGTATTTACAATAAAATACAAAACCAGAAACTCAAATATGAACTGGATAGTGACAAGAGGGGCAGATGATACTGGAGAATTTCTGATTTTTTTTGACTACTTTAAAAGAGGAAATCATCTGATGTTATGAGACAAGGAGTCCTAGTGGCATACTTTCATTATGAATGTTGAAATTCTGTATAGGTTTTATGAATTTTTAATGGTAGCTTACAATAATGAAGTTGAAAGATAATTTTATCTGGTCTTATCTAGAAAACATTTGGAAAACCTGGAAGTTATATAAGAAAAAAGTAAAGTTAGTTGAATGATTTTACTGAATTAACTGCTACAGTTTTGTTAATTTTTTCTGCTGAATAGAAGTGTGCTTGTGTAAATGAAATATGATTTAGGTTGTATTATCCAAAGGGCACATAAAGACCAGGTTAGATGATATCAGTGTTGCATATAAGTTCAACATACACAGACAGCCAAAATTCAAACCTTGGAATCATATTCAATAATTGGGAAAGGAGAGACAAAATTAACTTCCTTTGCTAACTTAACTCAGACAATGATGCAAAGAAAGAGTCATGTGGAGGCAAAAAATATACAGCACTGTGTGGAATAAATAGAATAAGACAGGTGATTATTGATGAACATAAAATGCTGCAGAACATGTGAAAGAACATTAGAAATAGAATGAGAATCTACTATGACTACCCAAGTTATTTAAACAGAATTTACACACAGTGAGCTTAAAAGTAAATTTTGAGTTCAGTTTGTGATTTGATTCGTGTTGAGTATTCCATTAAAACATTCAGTGGGGGAAGAGGAAAAATGAGGAGCAAGTCATGTCATATTCTGGTACAAACTCTCAATGTTGAATGCGATGTGATGTGTATTCCTAATGGACCAATAAAGATTTGAATTAAAAAAAAGTAAGGTGCATAAATGACCACTAAGAACATAAACATAGTGTTTACTCTAAAAATAATACCTGCTTAGTAAATATTCTTTTCTTCCCTTCTAACACTCTTTATTTATTGGCTTTTTAAGAGTTAACATTTGTTAATTCTGTCCAGTTACACAAGAAACACATGAAAAAAACTAACCATACCTTGTAATACTGTTATTATTTTAGATTTAGTCTTTTAGTCATATATGCAATTATAATTGTTTACTCAAACCAAAATTAAAATTCTCTTGTAGGGCTGTTTTAAGTCTTATTTTTTCTACTTAGTTAAGGGTTCTACTAAAAGTCTTTCAGTTTTATCATAGTTTATTTCATCTGGCCCCTTTGTTAAATATTAAGGCTGACTCAAAATTTTTTGTATTTTAGAACACAAGAAGACATCTTTCTATGTAAATCACTGAATATATCTGTTTTCTCTGGTTAAATGTTTCATACAAGCTTGTTTAGGAAAAAGAGTCACGTCTTTGTTTCTATTTTGTCCTTCTTTTCTCGTTTTATTTTTATTTTTCCTTTCTTCCTTTTCCTCTCCTACATCCCTAGTTCTCCCCATTTGAGCATTTTCTTCCTATTTGATAATTTTTAGTATACATTTTGGTCCTTTGTTACATTTTCGGTTTTTCACAGCACAAAAATGTTGGAAATTTTCTGAGACAAATAGAGCTTGGACTCTAACCCCATTTTTAACACATGTTTACACATGTGTTTGATTTATTCCATGCAAGATGTGGTTTCAAAGTGCATCTATTTACTTAGAAATGTCCCCAATTTACCCTTCTTTATTGCAAAGTACTACTTCATTATATATAAAAACCTAGATCTTCCATTTACCAGTTGATGGGAATTTGGGTGTTTCCAAGATTATATTATTACAAACTGAGGTGCTATAAGTATATGTGTGCATATACTGTTGTGGTGTGATGTTTTTAAATCCTTTGGGAAGATATCAAGAAGGAGGATAGCTGGGTCAAAGGGAAACTCTAGTTTTAGTTTTTTGAGGAGTTTGTACACGGATTTCCATATAGTGGTTATACCAGTCTTCACCAACAGTGAAGAAGGGTTCCCACAGCCTCAGAAACGTTTGTTATTATTTGATTTCTTGACAACAGCCAGGCTTTCTAGAGCAATATACAATCTCAGCATTGTTTTAATTTTCATTTCTCAAATGACCAGTGATGTTGAATTTTTTTCATATATTTATTTGCTGTTTCTATTTCTTTATTTCACATGCCTATTATAGGTTCAGTCTTTAAATTTGGAGGTGTCTGATTTTTTTAGTTCTTTATTTATTCTAGATATTAATCTTTTGTCTGAGAAACAGCTGGCAAAAGTTTTTCACACTCAGTGGATTGTCTCTTCATTCTCTTAATGAGAGAATTATTATTATTATTATTATTATTATTATTATTACTACTATTTAGCTTTCCAATAAGATGAGGTCCCAGTTGTGGATTCTTTATAATACTCACTGTGTGATTAGAGTTTTGTTGATAAAATCTTTGCCCATCTCTATGTCTTCAAGAGTTCTACCTGTTCTCTCTTCCAGCAGATTTAGTGTTTCTGTTTTAATATTTAGATGTTGAATTTAATAAGAGAACTCTATTATGTAGCTGGATAAAAAGTCAATGCTCAAAAATCAATAACATTCTTGGATACAAATATCAAACTCACTGAAAGAGAAATTAGGAAAACCCTACCCTTAATTATAGCATAAAAAAGAAGTTAGGAATAAATCTAACAAAGGAAAGAAAAGACCTTCAGATTGAAATACAGTGCTCTGAAAAAGGAGATCTTGGAGGATGTTAACAATGGAAAAATTTCCTTCTTTTGAGTAAAAAGGTGAAATTGATGAAAATGATTGTACTCTCAAAATTGGTACATAGATTTAGTGAAATCCTAGTGAGAGTATCAATAGCATGCCTCAGGGAATCAGTGAAAATAATTCTAAATTTTATTTAAAACCAGAAGAGACCTAGAATTAGAAAAACAATTCTGAGCAAAAAAGGTAAAGAAGGGGGCATCACCATACCTAGCATGAAGTTATACTACAACGCTACTATGATAAAATAACAAAACAAAAATAGCATGATACTAGCAAACTACAACAACAAAGATCCAAGGAATATAAACACACACTCAGTCACCTCGCTTTCAGCAGAGACCAAACACCTTCAGTGGAAGCAAAATAGCCTCTTTAATAAATGTTGCTAGAAAAACCAGCTTTCTGCATGTTGAAGACTAAAACTAGACCCATGGCTCTGACTGCGCAATAAACTAAAATCAAAATGGATCACAAATCTTAATTATTAAAACAAAAACATCATTTCATACCCTTCGAAGAATTTTTTGAATGACTTTTGCATGTACTTTTGATTTCACTTAGTCCTATAACCCAGGACTTTTTAATATTAAAGCACAAAGGACCTTTAAACCTAACACAAAGAAATTTTTACATTTGAAGGCTTCTGATGAAAATATTTTAATTTGTACTAGATGAAATGCTTTAAGGATTTTAATTACTGGATAGAGAATATAACTGTAAGTTACACCACGTCGTAAGTTCCCTGCACAGGAGGGGAACGGTCTGGTCCCTGAGCTCACGGACGGGAATTACACTAGATGTAAGGAGCTGTCCACTGCCTGAGACATAACCCAGAGGGAGGAAGCAGCTGCGGGCCAGCGGAGGTGTGGAGGAAGGGATGATCTGCGGGGCTCACGTGGGGCTATGCTGGGGCGGCAGCCAGTGTGCTTGTGCCTGCTCATCACGACGCTGCTAGAGCGGACGGTACCTCCTGTGACCAGGAAAACATGCGTCTGGACTGATGCTCTCCATTCTCACTTCCTGCCCATCACAGGTGGGAAACACACTCATTTCTGGAGTGTGAGTGATAAAGACAAAAGGGCAGGGAAGGGTGGTGAGCAGAATGAGCCTCTGCCAGGAAGAAGTGAAGGGTGCAGGGCCCTGTAACCCACGCCGGCAGTAGGAGCTACAGACGAATGTGGATGTCAAGTTGCCCAAAGGCCAAGAAGTATTCAGTCTGGGCATTATCTGTTTTCATCTACGCCCTGATACTAAAGGGAGAAAGCAAAGAAGAAGAAAGAGAAAAGAAGAAAGAGCTCTCAATTTGACTGTGATTCCAAGCCACATAGTGTCGATTAGAATTTCTGGAAAAATCATTCACAAGTAACTGAGTCCATATGAAAAACTAATGACAGATTTGTTTTTATCCACAAGAATTATCAAAATATTATCAAATTTTGTAACTGCCAGAGGACACTGTTTATAATTATTTGGCATGTATAAACTCATTGAATTCTGTTAGCATTGCCTTGAGGTAGATACAACTTCTGACCAAGGACCAAGATGTGGCAAAGTTGGCTGGGGAAATAGGCATGGCCTTTTAATCACAGGACTGTGGGACAGAGGCACAGACTTTCCAAATCCCTGCACATAAGCTTCTCTGGAGAACTAGAGCAGGTTGCCAAGGGGATGGACTAGACCTGCAATCATCCAGAGATGTGAGACCCTATGTAAATATTATTGGGTTTCCTTGAGATACAGACAGTATAAAAGACCCAGACACCAAGAAGAGCTTGTTGCCATGACTTTCCTCACAATTGTCTGCCCTGCTTCCTCCAAGTTGTACTTCATCTTGCTCTTTCCTCTTTTACTGAACTCAACCTCGCTCTGCAGAGAGACACTTTCTCCCTCACTCTTCAAGCTCACTTTTTAAATAAACTTTGCCACTGCTTCTTGCTCATTTCATTCAGTTCTTTGAGAGAAATAGAACTTGGACTCTAACTCCAGAAGGAGAGGTGAGCAAAACACTTCCTGTTCAAGTCTATTTCAAGAGCCACTTTTAGAAGAAGCCACCAGATAACATATTTTCAACAACTCATTAACAGGTATAATCTTACTTCACGCTGATACATTACCAAGGCTTTTAAATATGTGCCAGAATAGAATGCTATTTGAGACCGACTACATCCGAAGTGATAGGGGAGTCGGATGTGGGGGTGCACAGCTTCACCTCAGCACTCTGAAAGGCTGAGAAACCCCTCCTGTGCAGGGAACTTACGACGTGGTGTAACACTCAGAACTCAGGTGGATCCTGGGTTCAGCCCAGCCCGGGCTACTTAGAAACTTGATGAGACCCAGTCTTTTAAAATGTTTGGAATGTGTATAACAGCTGCAAATGCCAGAAAGAAAAAAAAAGAAAGTGAGTTACATGTGCTTGATTTGGCTGCAGTATGCAGTGATCATTGATCAACCTAGCTACACTATGTGCCTGAGAAGACAGAGCTTTATCAAGCAGATATTTAAGTTTTGTCATTTAATTATTAGTTTTGTTATTTGGTAATATGATTTAGTAATTAAATTTAAAAAGAGCTCTTGTTACTTATATACATTAATTATATTTCATGTTTTATACATGACCCAAATTCTCTTCTTTTAGTGCAACCCAGGGCAGCCACAATGTTGGATACTCATGGTCTAGACCAGATGAACTTTGAGTGATTTGCAGAAGATCTGGTCATTCCCTTCATGTAAAATAGAAAATTTAGTCAGGGACGCTAAAGAGCACACCCATGACCTCAATGCTGGGAAATGGAGCACATCCTCAGGCTTTGTGCAGATAGACTTCTCTTGACTAAAGTGAAAGAAAAGTGTTCTTGGTTTTGGGAGAATTAGTCAGCTATTGTCATTGGATATATGAAGCAAACCTCTGTTATAGAATAGTAATGATGAGACTTTGAAGGAATAGCTGAAGGATTATAGAGGGAAAGCAAAAAATGTCAAAGATTCTGAAGAAAGGAGCTTGGATGTGGGTAAATTTGGTGACTAGATGAGAAATTCCTTGATGACTCAGGGATTACAACTCATATGTCCTTGGAAAGTTGGCAGCAAACTGAAGGCCTGCCTCAGACAGGAAATGGAACTTAGTGGGTAGAGAGCAGCTTTGTAAGAACAAGGCATTTCTCACATCAGGATGCTGGCGTAAAGTGTTTGGCCCCTAGAATGTTACTATCCACCCTGGAAAGTTTCTTTCCATGGATGAGACAAAGTTGAGAGACCAGCCTAGGGAAGAAGCATAGGAATTAAGTGTTAACAAAGAAGAAAACTTCTCAGACTGGAAAAAGATGAGGAGAGATTCTGAGACAGTGTTCGGTTGACTCCCAAATTGTTTAAATTGACCTTAAAGTATTTCATAATGATTTTAATGACAGTGAATGTCTCCCATTAAGGATGTGTATGAACTGCTTGGTAGTTAAAATAACAAGGAGGGAACTGCTGTAGAAATTTAATCTATTAAAAATACAGGGATGCTAAATATTTTTCTTTGGAAAACAAGGAATCATCTCATCCAAAACACTGCCAATGCCCTGTTAAGAGAGAAGACAGGCATGGGGGTGTTTGTGGGGAACTCGTGGATGTTCCTAGCACATAGTACAGAGACAAATGGGAGATACTGAGAACTAGTTGGGTGAGATCGCGAGGAAGTTATGCTGTACCACCTTGCTGTGGAGTTTGCATAGCTGCCTCCCAAATCCTCACATGCTCGTGGCACAGGGGCAGGCAGCAGCCTTTGTGGCAGGGTAACTGCATCTGTAGAGGTGGAGTAGCTAATTTGTTAGGATGTGGGGCATGATCACATGATCGTGAGGTCACTGGGATGACCTGGGTGGTTCCATCTCCTTCTTCAACACCTCCCATTTTCCCTGCTTTCTGTCTCCATGGAATGAGCAGTTTTTTTTCCGCTGGTCCCTTCCATTCTACCTTCTTGCCATGGAGTCAGCTAATTACAGACTAAAGAAAAGTTTCAAAATAAACCTCTCCTCTTTTCAGTGGTGAGTGTAAGGTGTTATGTCCCAGCAACAAGAACATGACTAAAACACACATAAATCACTGATATGTGTTACTGTTTTTTCCTTTCATTGAATTTAGTTAACTTTTGGGAAAAACCTGAAATCTTCCTTTTAGTGAAGCCCAAAATTTTCTCATCTAAAATATGAGTACAAGAATCTTGCTCATTTTACAGAGGTTATTGATAAGCCAGCAACAGTGAATTAGCGAACTTGCAGTGGTGGATGTGGTGATACAATTAGCTGGTGAGAGAAGAACATTCCAGCCCAGAATAACTCCAAAGGCAGAGAGAATTAGACCCAGGCCCAATGCATCTCAGTCCTGGTGTCTCATGGTGCCCAAGGCCTTTGACACTCAAGAAGAATAGGAAGTGTCAAGTGGAGAGTCCCTGAGGGAAAAAGCATGAATCCAAAGTAGGCCCAGACATCTTCATCTCTGCTCTGAAAACACTGAGGCCGATGCCCACAGTCACTGAGTGACTTTCTTGAACCATCCAAATTAATTGGGAGTTAATTCATTCCAAATTCTTGGGGCCTGACTTTGAATGCTTCTCTCTGTTCAAAGTGTTGCTTTAAAAGTCAAGATGGAGTAAGAAGGCCCCTGTCTCATGCCTTTGAATATTCATAGCATGGTAGTGTGTTTGGCAAGGTTGCTGCTTTCTCAGTAGGAGAGTTATCCCATGTAGTTAGCATCCCAAGAAAGCAGAGGAGGGAGAGCAGGTGACAGTAATGTCTGTGCTGCTTGTTTTTAAAAAGGAGATTTGACTTTGCTTTTATAAATACAATCTGTATGTCCTGCTTACTTTCAGTGTAGTACAGACCATCCTCCTTACTCTTGCTGTACAATTTACTGACAAAAGTATGAATGCTGTGAAAAGTACTGAGTCATTTTAGTATCTGTAGGTCATTGTAAATATCATTATTCTATAGTTTTGAGGACTTTTAAAAAATGTGCTCCTCAAAATGGAAAGCTATGTTAAAATGGGGGATAAAACATCTCATTGTACCGATGTGTGATGTGTAGTTTCCTTATTTTACTCCTACTGATTTTATCAAAGACATGGGATAAAAGCAAAGTGAATAATACAGATTATATAAATATGCAGCAAGGTGATTGTAAAGCAATTTAGCAAAACACTGCTGATGTTATCTACCTAAAGATGTCCTGATGGCTGGTGACAGACTGTTCATGCAAAAGAAATGAAATTATCCTTCAAGGAAGAACATTTTATTTATAAGTCGCTTCTTAGCTGTTCAAAAAAGAACAAACATTTTACCACTTTGAAGAATATTTCCCAAATTTATTTAAAAGTGTCCTCTCAATCTGAGGTGTGCATTAAGCCTGACTCCAACCGCCTTCACAGGAACTACAGTGTAGTACCTCTGGTGTGTCTATGTACCTGTAATGGTGTGAGTTTCTGGGTGAGTCATGAGAAACTGTGTCACAGAATGGCAGCGGTTATTTTAGCAGATGGAGTTTAATTCTAATAATGATTGCTTAATACGACGGTGTGAACATGGACAATGTCCTCCAAAGGCTCCTGTTGAAGACTTAGGCCCCGGACGGCCCTTTGAGTGGCACTACCATCCCACAAAGGATGGGGCCTTGAAGGGTCCTTAGTTCTTTGGAAGCAAGTTTTTCAAAGGGATCGTGGGGCACCTGGTTTTCCCCTCACTCATTGCTTACTGGTTCCTGATACAGACATTTTCTACCATCATGGGTCCCTGTAGCTCAAGAATCAAACCAGTGGGGTTGCCTAATTGTGGAATGCAATTTTCACAACACTCTGTTTACTTCATAAGTAACCTGTCTCAAAATTTTTGATCAATACATCCAAATATGAAAGAAGTGACAAAAATCAGCAGGGCCAAGTGAAGTCTTTTGGGCGTCATGGTGATTTCTGTTAAGATCATGGAGAAGACTCAGAATGCTAAGCATGTAGTCATGATCGGAGCTGTGATTTATCACAGTAAATTAGTAGAAGGCAAACTCCATAAAAGGAAAACACATGTGGGTGGTGTTGGGAGGGAACCAGTCCTATGTTCCCATGGCCTTCCTTTTCCCAGAAGTCATTTAGTTTCCTAGCAGTGTTCTGTGACACTCGCCCTGTGAAATGTTTTCTATCACACATTCTCATCCAAACTCAGTTCCCAGGATCTTTCCTGGGTGCTGGTCCCTCAGGAGACATCTGCGAGTTTGGAACCAAACCTGCAGATTCCAGAGGAGAAGCAGATGCTCAGTAGAAAAGACTCTGCTGCACAAGCAGTTAGGTACAGCAAGCCTTTCCTATCAGCCAGTGATCAAAACCTTCCAAATTCTAAGTCCCCAAATTCTAAGTTAGCCTGTTTCTAACTCTTTGCTGCACATGAGCTATCTCAAAGGCAGCAAGTTAAGAGGTAGGAGTTTGCATCCTTTTACATGAAGAAACAATGAGAAGAAAGCTGGGACTGTGAAGAGTCAGAAATCTGTGGGGATCTTCTTCCTGGAATGAACCCCAGATAGTGGGACTGAAGTCGCCTCTGACAGAGCGAGAGGGTTGCATGGAGGTGGGGTTCTGACAGCAGTCTGGGCTCAGGTAACCAGATGGCCTGAGCTCTTTGGGTGATCTGGTTCCACAGGGTGTAGAAAAAATTCAATTGGAAAAATTTTCTGATTCTGAAACAAACTTCCTGTGCCAAAGCAAAGCAGTCCTGTTCCTGGAGCAATGTGAGAAGAACTAGAAGTTGACACTAGGAAGAGTAAAGAGAAGGTCCCTTTCCCCTTCCCACCTCCAACTCGGAAAGTACTCTTCAAACCCAGCGTCATCATCTCTCAGCAGGAAGGGTGAATTCATAGCTAAGGCATCAGTGTGTAACATCAAACAAGATTTTATAACTTTTCCTAGTTACACCATAGAAGTCCTAGAAGGTTTATGAAAAGAATTTAAACATGATAAATTTGCAGTATTTGAAGCAGTATTGTAGGACTATTTACATGGCAGCACACAATAATACTGTGAGATCTAAAATGTCAGTGATCTTTGAAAGGTAACATAAGTGTCAAATGGGGTGATTACATGCATCTCATGGCTCCTAGTCCGTTTCCATGAGGAGCCGATGATGAGTGACAGAACGAGAATCATGCTGTGTTATCTGGGAAGCAGCAGCCTTCATAGCCCCTTTACAACTGTCAGAGAGAAGGTGTCATAATCACGTACTGGTCTCCTCTGACAGTGTCATGGTTTTTTCCTCTTACAGCCTGACTTTCCTTCTATAGAAGTGTGTAGTCATGCTTCCATCCTCTTCTCTGTGGCCACCTGATTCATCCTGGGCAGTTTCTTCTGGAAGTTTGCACAGCTGCAAAGGCCTGTGGCATTCAGCCCCCAAGGCTGTGCACAGACAGAGGGACGGTGAGAGATGTGGAGCGATCTGCTCACAGGCAGACATGTTCTCTACCACTACACTCTAGCCTTTCAGCCTCTGAGATCTACAGGACAGGTGTCACTTTATATTTTATGGAATTCAACCCTAAACCCATATCCACAGCACCCTCATATTTGCATTCTTTAGATTGGGCCACTGTGCACCCAAAAATCTCTTACATAACTTAGCCATTATGTTTCTAGCTTGTCTGATACTATACGTGGATCCTTGGATACATAGAAGTCCTACAACAGGAGTCCTAATTGTCAGACTGATTCTTTTATCTACAGCTGATAGGACTACCATTTGTGTCTCTGGAATGTACTGCTAGTTGCTAAGATACGCAGCAAGATGTGGTGTGGATACCACCAGCGCTGCAGGTGGACACAGCCTTAGGAGACTTTTCTCAACTGCAAAGCAGAAAAAATATCTAAGTTATATGATTATTGTAAAGATTAACATAGTACATGCAAATAATGGCCACACTTCACCTAATTTTTGAAATTAGTTCCATAAACTCTCTTAAAGTTTTAATGATATGATGAAAATTTCCTGTCGCTGGAAAAATTGTTCTTGACTGCTTCGTGAGCACATCGTTAGATACTTTTATTTCATTTCTGAATTCAGGGAAACACACTTCTAGGTTATGATTTCTCATTTCCTCTCTGTTCCAGGCTTCCAAGGTCCTGGCTATTAGAAAAACAAACTGCCTTCACCCTGTGTATTACTCCTGTTTCTTCAACCCTTTCTCATTTACATTTTTCAGAAGCTGGGCTGTTTTATTTATTTTTGAAGCAAGTGCTCTAAGTCAAATCTAAAAATAATTTTGAACAGTCAAATTTTAACTTACCAAATGCATCTTTTGAAAGCAGTATTTTTCCATTATTACATGCATTGACCATAATAAGACTATTGCTTGATGTCAGGAGACAATCAAAATTCAAACTGTAGAACAGAAAAGCCACGAGGAGCACTTGCACCATGCAAATTGGCTTTAATTGAAAATACAAAGTGTTTTTCCTTATGCTGAAGTAAAAAAAAAAAATCTCTGAATGCTGTATATTTAATTAAGTTCTTTCTCTAGACCAATTAATCATTATGTATTACTTATAAGCTCTTAATAGTCCTCTGTGGTATTTGTTACATTTGCCCAGAACTTTTTTTCTATATAGACTCTATGTCTGCACGATTAAGATTTGTAGTCTGTTAAAAAGATTTATTTACCACATAGCCAATACTAATTTTATATGCAAAGGAAAAATATGTACACTTTCTTACAGAAAAATCATGAATTATAAAAGAGATTTTTCCCCTTAATTTCTTGAATTATCTCTTGCATGGTGCAAATGTAATTAAAAACAAAATGGAACCAAAAAGTTCAAGTTTTACTATGTGCACTCATCATTTTCAATTAGTAACAAAAATAATGTTCATAAAAATCAGTGTACTCTGTCTGTCTAATCAGACATTAACAACCTACAACCCAAAATTTAGTGACTAAAAAACAGAAGTTTGTATAAATCATATGTGAGTAGACCAGTGTCCAGAAAAAGTCTCCTTCCTGGAGCAATGCTGGGTCCCACATGCAGCGTCTTGTGGCAGAACTGTGTGCACAGCAGAGAGAGAGTAAGGAGAGCGGTAAGACACCACAGTCCAGCGGTGACATGTGTGGCTCCTCCCCAAATTTCATAGTCTGGTTCCGTGAGGCACAGTCTCATTTAGGAGAAGCAACTTACAAAGTTCTGTCCTATACAACCAGAAGAAGCAAAGGTTCAGATACAAAGCATATGGAACTTACATAACAGCTAAAAGTGTCTTCATTATATTTATTCTATAAAAACACACTGACTCATTGTAAAGAGCCTATTCTGTGCTAAGTACTGATGGTGTGATGATCAAAATGAGATGGTCTTATCCTCATAGAGCTCACTCTTTGGAGGTAGAGCTCGGCCTAATAGTCAAGTCTATTTTATAAAAATTTAAAATTTATAGAGTATTTTATTTTGAAGCTGGACATTAAACCCAGGACACTCAGTGCTAAGCAAGTATTTCATCACCAAGCTGCCCTTCCTACCTCTGCAGGATATTCCTGACACTCTCTGCCCCTGTTACCAAGATCTATTGGTCTGAGTCCTGTCCCAAGCATGGATAATAGGTTTCATGTTTGATCTGAGGATGAACAGCTACTCCAACTTGACCTTGAGCTACAGTTTCTGGCCTGTATGTACTTGAATGATATTTCTGGCTTAAATGTAAAGATATTTACCATGGAGATACTCAACTGTGCATTTTACCTGGCTTGACTTATTATTACACTATGGTACTGCCTATTTTCATACAAACAGGATGTGTTTAGTTATCTTGTGCTAGATCATCAACTTTCACTTTAGCTCAGCAGCACTGGAATTATTGCTCGAGGGTATGTGCTATAGTCTGCCTCAGAGAAGTACCTGACTTGCCATGGGCTTGAGTCATCCTGTTGGACAGATCTCATTGTGACACTAGATTTTTTAATTCTATAAAAGGCAGATATATTCATGAAAACTAGTTTTATACCTAAACACTATTTTTCTTTGTGCATTTGCTTATTTTAAGAAACAATGACTAATTTCAATACTAAGAGAAAAGCTATTTTTGAAAAAAAATAATCTTTGTTTAAAAAGTATAGCAAAATTGAAATTCGGATTTAGTAAGCTTAAATAGATCTAAATACATGATAAAGGAAATGAAAGCAACTCAAAACTCAGAGAAATCTCAAATAATAATTATTAGAAATAGAGAAAGGAGACTTCACGGCACAGAGATGAAGGCAATAGCGGGAAACATCCACACGTTGCTACGGGAGAACAGAGCAGGGGCTGCCCACCGAAAATGGACAGAGTCCACAAAGACAGGCCTTAGATTTTGAAATAATTTACCAAGAAGTTATTTTCCCAATGAGCACATGGAATTTAGCATCCAGACTGTTTCTCAAAATCAGAAGAAAAGTTTATGCAGAGAAAATCTTTGACTTGTCCTTGATATTTCTCTTCAAAATTACCAAACAACTTAAACAATGAGCCATGTTTAGTAAATGTGCAGTTAGATATAACAAATCTAAGCTGTGAGACCATTACACTAATCAATTCCTTGCCAAAAAATATTTGTCTCTTGGATTAAACTATTCATGAGAAACAGACCAGGCAAACAGCTGGCCATTAAGTCAAATCATAAATAATTCTGGTACTTGCCTGCCTCTATGGTTGTGATTTCTGGTAATGAGTCTTCTATGGTTTGACCTGATTACACAAGGATGTTTGCCACTATTCTAGAATGATGAAAAACACCCAGTAGAAATTATTCTTCCCCATCGTAAGCCTTGAAACCAAACACGCAAGTAAAAATTAATCAAAATAGACCCGTGTCACTGAGCTTGAGTTGCTGTCAATGGAGGGATTTAAACAACAGAGGTTTAGTCACACTGTCTAGACTTAAAGTCCAAAGTGAGTTTGCAGGGAAGAGGGGGTGACTTGAGGCTCTCCTCTGGGGTGCAGACAGTGATCCTCTCCTGTGGGCTCCGTGACTTTCTCGTTGGCACCTTGCTGGGGACTCTCCAGTGACTCTACCAAGCCATGGATTCCACCTCCATGACCACATGGAGACCTTATTTCTTACCAAGACAATTCCCCAAGTCATGCTTTCTCATATTGACTTTGGAGAAAGAGAAACATTCAGTCCATAATTAGACCTGCGAAAACGGAAGAACACCACTTATACAAAAGTTTCTTTAAAGCACTAGAAATAGTTGTTTTCTTATCAATACTGTAAATTAGAAAGATATCAACAAGCAGACAGAAGCAAGAAATAATAAAAATAAGGCAATTTATAATGTTAACAGAGCAGATGAGAAAATACAGTCATTAAGTGAATGGATAAACATTTACACTACTAAATTATGTATATTATAACTACTAGAAAGTTATAAATTTATAATAATAAATATAAATACATATAAATTAGTGATAAATGGGACACAGTAGACTATAAAAAATGTATGCATTAGTGGGAAATTTATGGTCGGTAAGTGAAAATAAGTGCTGTATGATTTTATGGAAAATAAGATACATGTTGGGTCATATATCACAGAATATTAAGTCTGGTTTTAAATTCCAATCAGTTTTATTGCTAATACATATCATGAGTGAAGACATAAGAACACATAATGTCTACAAAAGAGATAAAAGATGTTCACAGTAATTCAAATGAGTTGTAATTATATTTCACTTTAAGTATTGTACAAAACTGTTCTAAAAATGGTTTATTTTTTGTCTCATTTGTCTTGTTTTTCTTTTCCTTTTTGGGGGCATCATTTACAGAGAAAGCCATGGTAAAAGTGTCCTCCTGATTCTCCTGGTCACTGTGGCACAAGTCTTTAACAGAGACACTGGGGCCAGTGGCAGCCGACTCGTGCTGTGGAATATGCCGTATAATTGTGGAATCTGTCAAAATCAATGAATCTGCTAAATTTAGAAAATGAACTACTTTTGCTTTTACTGAGAAATAAACAAGCCTGCTATTTTTCTTGGTTAAGACGGCCTGTCTCACGATTGGGCAGTGCATTCCTGCAACACATTTCTTCACATTTCAAATCTGCCAACTGCATCGACAATGCTGATGTGACCTGCATGGGAAATGAATCTTTCTTATGATCTGGCCCACTTTTTGGCATGTATAGGAATAGAGTCCTATGGCAAATTGCCTCACTAGTAGTCTCTTTAGTAGAATTGTTTTTCAAGGAGATGACCTGTGGCAGGGGGGAGGGGGCAGTTTGGCCCATGCAGCATTTGCACTTCCTGTTCACAACAGAATCATGAGAAAGGAGAGATATGTATCAACAATTTTCAGAAAAAAAATGATTAAAGTTTTAAGGAATTACTTGAGAAGAGTTGTAGATCCACAAATCTGAATAACTGGGAGATTTCAAAATCTCTGCTACAGAAGCAGAAACGAATCAGCAAGAATTGTGTTTGGCAAATAAGAATTAAGTTTTCCAGTGATGTTGCAAATCTAGGACAAGAGTATTAGCCACGAGTGGCATCATTGTTAAGTTGTTGATTCTCTGAAGAGACTGAGAGCTATTGTTGTTTCACTCACTGTATTATTTTCTTCTATTTAATATATTATATTTTGTATTGCTACATTAAGGATAGCAAGGAGAGGGCAGGAAGATGTTACAGGGCAGATAGATGAGAGACAGATATTCTTCTTTGTGAGAGACACGCATAAATCATTCTTCCAAGAATTGGGAGGGAAATATTTTAGGGCTCACTGGGGCTGCTCTACAAAGTCACATGTGTGGACGGCTCACACAACAGAAGGTTATTGCTGGCCTGGTCTGGAGTTTACAAATCTGTGTCAAGGTCACTCTTGGGGATGATTCCTCTGAGAGTTGTGAGGAAATCTGTGCCCTGCCTCTGTCCTAACTTCTGGTGGATTGCTGGAACCCTCCGGTGCTTCTTGGCTTACAGCAGCTTTACCTAAGTTTCTATTTCATATTTATGTGAAATCTCCCTGTGTGTCTGTCTAAGTCTAGACTCCACCCTTTTAAGGACATCAGTCACAAGATCAAGGCATTGGGAAGACACTGCTTTACTAGTAGTGTAACTAGCTACATCTAGACTGTGATTCCTGGTAAGACCACACTCTGACATACTTGGGACAGAAGTTTATCATATAAAATTTGAGGCACACAATTCAACCTATAACAAACTATAGTGAAAGCAATTCAAAATGTAAGTAGAAATTTTCTAAAAATCAAACCCTCTGAGTGAATTTATTATAGATAAACATATGTTCATAAGCTTGCATTCATGTGCATGTAATGATGATAGATAAAAGTACACATGCATTTGTTGAGATCCTAACAGGAAGGGCGCATAAAACCAAAGGCTAAAGATTTCAGAATCAGCCAATGGCAAATGTTGGCGAGGCTGCGGAGAAGAAGGAACCCTTCTCCACTGTTGGTGGGACTGTAGACTCATACAACCCCTGTGGAGATTAGTTTGGAGATTCCTCAAAAAGGTAGGATTGATGGTCCCATTTGACCCGGCCATTGCCCTGCTAGGTACATACGCACAAGAATTAAAAGACTCATATCACAGTGACATATGTGCACCCATGTTTATAGCATCTCAGTTTGTGATTGCTACATCTTGGAAACAACCCAAGTGTCCATCAACTGGA
>PVIR01029281.1:0-21243 GCA_004026965.1 Petromus typicus | reverse complement strand
TGAGCTCAGCCTCAAACCCACATCACAATCCTCCTGCCTCTGCCTCCCGAGTGCTGGGATTACAGGCGTGAGCCACCACGGCCGGCACTGTGGTATGTGGCACTGGTTGCTGCTGGGTGTGGGTCTCCACACCCAGTATTGTTATGTGGTTACCAGGGAATCGAACCCGGGTCCTTGCGCTTGCGAGACAGGCGCCGGAACCACTGAGCTAACTTCCCGGCCCCTTAGCTTGTATTCTTTAGTGGTGTTTCAAAATTAAAAAAGTAAGTTCTGCTATGGAAATGTCTGTTTTTCTATAATATTTAGTTTGATTATAATGTTATTAAGGTTTCATATTTCAGTTTTCTGAAGTTTGAGCAAAGCTTGCCATTTTCCTTTAGTCTGCATGTCTTCATTTTTTGTTGCTGTTGTTTGACTCGTAATGACAATTGGATTTCTGACTCAATCCTGGACCTTGGACACTGGGAGCCACTAGCAGCACACTTCATCCCTGGCTCGGAAATATCAGATGGTTCTTGGTAGTATTTCTGGAATGCTAATTTAATTTCATCTTGTGTAATAGGATAAATGGAATTACTTCTGATGGCAAACATTTGGAATAAATTTTCTGTAATAAATTTGAAAATTCAGAAGAAAAGTGAGAAAGTAATACTTTTCATTAGGGAAGTCATTCATTAAGAAAATTACATTGCTATTGAAGAAAATTGCTATTCATATATTTTTGCTTTTCTGGGTCTTATTTTCATCATACTAAAAATCATGAATAAATTTCTGAGGAACATTACAGCTGTATAATGTAATATAGAAATTCTAGCAACTGAGGAAAATAACTGAAATTTGAGTAAAGAAAGAATACAGAAAACTATCTCAGGCTGTGATCATAACTTGCTGGTAGAGACATTGCCTCACATAATTAAAGTCCTAGGTTTGGTTTCTAGAATTTAAAAACTAATAAAACTTTTCAATCTTACCATTTTTCTTATTGTTTACATACATATTTTCAGGACAACACTTGAAAAATGGTATTGTATAATTTGTTTTCACTCTTAAAATACTAGAATTCAAGATGGCTGTTGGTTTTAAAACTAATTCTGTTAATACTTCCCTATCTTGCTGTATTTGCAAGTCCTTGTACTTTAGTGCCAGATATTGATTTTAACCCCCAGTGATTTTCTGTCAAAATAGTATTTTCTGTACATTATTTTGATTTCTGACATGATTGGTAGAATCTCATATGCATTTATTCTGAGTATCCTCTTTTTTCCTTGAGTCACACCACAAAGTTTCTAAGTGATGAAAAAAATATAGTTGTCTATCTCTTCTAATTTTTTAGATGCTTGAAGCTATACATTCATTCATGTCCGTTTGATGTATCCAGATTTGTGTTGTGACACCAAAGAAGATACAGTGTTCACTGGCTAATGTTATAACCCACAATTTCTATAGAGTGAAAACACAGTAGTCAATATATTGGTCTTTCACTTTACTAGAGCCTTTATTCTTTTGCTAATCAACCCCGTCTATATCCAAGTGCTCCTAACATCCAATGAGAAGAGTTATTTTATTGCGGTTGCTGTTATTTGTAGGTGTATACCGTTGAGGAATCAGGCCTAGACATCCTAGTGTGGTCAGCGATTGGAAATAAAAGAACTGGATGGACGTATGGGCATCTCTCTCTCTCCAGTATCACGCCATTTAAAGTAGCTTTTGAAGCTGATGTGAGTGGAAATGAGGACATCTTCATTGCCCTTGATGACATCTCTTTCACCCCAGAGTGTGCGTCTGGCAGTAAGTAACTCCTTCTCACATGTTGTAGAGAAATTGAGAAATTCAACATAATCACATTGAACTACCAATTAATCCCATGCACACACTGCAGATGTACGAACAGTAAGACTTAAAATTGTTCTGTCCTTAAACTTTGCTGTGAAATTTTCATACTCTCAGGAAACAAAATATCTTTACACAGAAATCAAGAAACCCTGATGAGATCAAAACATTATTTCCATGAATATAGCTTCATTGTGTTTTTCTGCTCTCACAGTTTTACCATGATTGTGCAAGGTAAGGACCATGCTGGTCCTCTGCTCTCTCCACACTGGCTTCTGTTCTCGTGTTAGCATTTCCCCTGCACTGGGCTATCCCATTTTTCTTGTGTCTTCTGTGTAATCTAAAATGTTCATTGTATTTTACAAAGAAAGAAGAAATCCTTGGGGCCGGAGATTTAGCTCAGTGGTTCCGGCGCCTGTCTTGCAAGCGCAAGGGCCCAGGTTCAATCCCCAGATAACTACATACAATACTGGGAGTGGAGACACCCCCAGCAGCAGTCAGTACCACACACTGCAGTGCAGGGTGTGGTGGCTCACGCCTGTAATCCCAGCACTTGGGAGGCAGAGGCAAGAGGATTGCTGTGATGTGAGTTTGAGGCTGAGCTCAGGGCCAGCCTGAACTACAAAGTGAGACCCTGTCTCAAAAAAAAAGAAAAGAAAAGAAAAAGAAATTCGAGACTGTCAGTGCTGTATGTTTTTTTTTTTTTTTTTTAATAAGAATCTCTTACTGCTTTTCTCAGCTAGGACTGAATGGTTCCCATCTTACTTCTCTTCTCAGTAGTGGTCTGACTTCTGTTATGTCCTTTTTATCACTTTAACATAAATATGAAGATTGTGTGTCAGGTCCTGTGCTAAGCACAATGTACGTGTTGATATTTATTTAGCAGTCACTCCTGTAACATACACCATCACTCACTGCACACAGTGGAATAATGGCTATATGAGCTTAGACGTTAAGGTCATACCATCCTTTCAATTTTTGGTAGCTTCTTTTGTCATTGCAGGTTGGGGCCACTGAAAGCATTGGCAGGTGACACACGGAGCTCCCGCTCCCTGGCCCTTCTGCAGGCCACAGTCTTAGAATCTCTTGTCTCCCCCTGGCCTCTCTTCATCCTGCTGATGTTCTTCTTGCTTTGCCTCAGAAACAGCTGTTTTGTGATACAGTTCTTACATTTTCTTCTTTCCACTTCCAAATCAAAACTCTTTCTCTCACCATTTGTCTCAAGGGAAAAACTCCCCACTTTTCCAATAGTTAACATGTATCGGTGATTTGTCTACCTCCTAGCTGGGGTTCCTTAAAAGCCTTCTCTGACTTTCATGTATACAGATGCACAAGGTAAGATATAGGAACTAATGAAAGGGTGTTGTGTGTGTGTGTGTGTGTGTGTGTGTGTGTGTGTTCTTCTATTTCTGAAGTCCTCAAGAAACTTGTCTGTTTCATCTTCAGATTTTAATACAGAGTCTTGGAGATTTGTCATGAAAAGTTACTGTCCTTTAGAGTGATAACTATAATGATTATAACTGGTTGTGTTAACAGGATCACTGCCTTGGACCTAAGTGTCAACTGATTCTTTTCCTTCTTATAGAACAGACTTTAATCTCAAGGATGCTGTAAAACCCACCAGTTCGTTTGGTATGAAGCCTTCAGCTGTCTTCCCCTTGTCACTTCACGTAGTAGACACGGTCCCCGCGGAGCGTCCTTCCTCAGGGCCTGATTGCTAGAGCATGGTTTCTTTATGTTTCAGCCAAATGCCATTAGGAAATAATAAGTTTCACTACTTTCAAGTCAGGTGCACACACCCCAGAGGGGTATGCCAGAGATTGTGCAATATAATTTTTAAAATATCATAAAACAGCATTGGATCTACTTGAAGACTTGGGGAGAAAACTTCAGTAACATGTTAAGTGGCATTTGAAATAAGCACAAGTGTACTGTAGTGGAATACCAAAGGTAGATCAAATAGCTTCAGAGAAATTTTGATCCTTTACTGCTAGTACAAATACTGTCTCTCTCCCCTGTGACTTGTGGTACTATGATGGAAAATTTTGAGGAAGGCTGAATTTCATCCATTCAAAAATTATACAGTAGACAGTATTCATACTTTGTTGATGAATATGCATGTCGTAACCAATATGAGACTTAATATAATTATACATTGCTAAATAATAGAAAAATGATTTAATTTAAATGTGCTGTTTGTTCAATAAAGATACCAATCTATACCACCTGAAAGAACATATAAAATGTATGTATTAGAGAAATAAAAATATGAATGCTATTTATTTTTTCCTTAGTACTTTTTGCTATATTTGCTATAAGTGTGTTACTTATAAATGGAAATAATTACATTATTTTATATAATGAAGATAGAAGGTCTCAATAAGTATAATTGAGAATTACAGGTGAGAAAATCTTACTTTTTAATTTTCAAGTTTTTGTAGTTCTAAGGATTGAACTCAAGGCCTTAACATGTTAGACAAGTGTTCCACTATTGAACTCTCCTCCCTACCTGCAGTGACATTTTTAATCTTTCCCTAAATGAAATTATTTGCTAGAGTAACAATGGAAAGTTACTGCGGAATTGGGTCTAGTTGTACTACTTTGAATCCTGTATTTTCAATAGTTATAATAATTAAGAAATCCAATTATTATATCTAGTTATCTTTTTTTTTTAAGACAGGGTCTCTCTTTTGTAATTCTGGCTGGCCCTGAGCTAGCCTTGAACTCACAGCAATCCTCCTTCCTCTGCCTCCCAGGTGCTAGGATGACAGGCATGAGCCACCATACCCAGCACTGTGGTATGTGGTTCTGATTGCTGGTAGGTGTGAGTCTCCACACTCAGCATTGTTGTACATGATTACCTGAGAATCAAACCTGGGCCCTTGTGATTGCAAGACAGGTGCTGGAATAACTGAGCTAAATCCCCAGCCCTATCTAGTTAACTTTTGAAAACTTAGAAAATAATATTTTCAGAAATTTAAGAAATGTGAAAATGAATTTTACATTAATTTAGACGAATTATACTTCATGGGTGACTTTTCTTCCAGTAGTTCAGCATGTGGTTTTTTCTCACTGTGCTGGGCTTTAATGTTTACTCTATGGGAGAATGGGTGATCTAGAATTAGTTTTATGTTAGGATTTTTCTTCCATGTGCCTTGAGTTTCCTAGGTGCAGCCAATGAAATCCTAAAGAATTTCCAAAGACCTACAATAAAGAAAAAAGAAAAGGAGAAACATTTGATAAATATGACCCTCTGTCAGTGTTAAGTAAACTGTGTCGGTCTTAAGTAATAGTGGGTTAAAAGGAAACATTATTTCTTACATAAAATTTAAAAGGAATCAGCTCATAATACACACCTCTCTGAATTTTATTTTATTGACTAAACATGGAGGTAGTCTTCCATTGAGATATAGTTCCAAAATAACCCAAATATTCTTATAGTACAAGATCTACTATAAGTGCTTACTGAATAAAGCAAAGGAAGAAAATTTAAATAGATTTTTGAAATATTCATTTATGCATGTTTGTTGTTCAGCCCTCTGAAATAGGAAAAATTCAACATCACCAAGTTGGTGATGTTACGGTTTGTTAGGAATTGGACAGTTTTAAAATTCTATGGGGAGTTGTGAAGTTTTTGAAACAGTGGACATGAAAGTATTTGATACTTGAAAACATGACGCAGGTCTGTGTCATTAGGAGTTGGCTACGGGAACTAGGCCAATAGATACTGTGCAGGCAACAGGTTCTTTCTACACAAGTAAGTGGTCTGCCCCTAAAACCCGACAATCCTCTGTGGGTCTCAGAGCGGAACCTTAGGTAGAAGTGAGGTTTACGCGGGTATGACTGAAGTGCGAGTTTGGATGAGGTCCAACTGGAGTAGGTAGGCCCTTCATCCAGTATGACGAGTGGCCTTTTAGAAGAGAAGGGACGTACAGATGGACACACAGGAAGGTCTCTTCATCATGAAGGAGACGGGAGCTTACATGATGCAGCCACAAACTGAGGACCACCATGCCTCCTCAGCAAACTGGAACGCTAGTTGGAAGGCCCAGATGGGTATCTCCAGTGGAGCCTTGAGAGATAGCAGAGTCCTTACAGGGCTTGAACTGGGACTTGCAGCTCCGTGACAACTGGAGAATTGCTCTCCCTCGTTTTAACCCATCCAGCTTGCAGTACAGAACTTCGTTTACTTTGCTGTCTGAAAGATTTAATGGAGCAAAGATACTTAAGCCTCCACTTTAACCAAGAAATGGGTTCAAATGCTCCTATAGATCAACTTACTACTGTTTTGACTTGATCTTTTATCATCCATGAAATGATTATCATTAGGGTTTGGGAATATTATTTTCCTAAGCAAGTTCCACAATTCTGTCAATTGAGGAATCATTTCTTTAGAGTCTAACCATAATTCCTATGTGATCCAGCACATGTATTCTTCAACAGATTAGTATCTTTATTGAAATACTACTTGGAGTCTCATCAACCCCTTAAATAAACAAAATATACATCAAAAAATGCTCCTGTGTTTTCCAAAGCTGAGAAAACACCAGGTTAGGAAATTAACTTTATAAACTTTTTTCACAACTGTGTCATTTTTGTTGAACTGAAAAAAAATAGATCCTTGGAGGATTAATTGAGATACTAAAGAAAAGAGGTATTATCTTTAGCCATTTTTGTCTTAACTTGATATATATAAGATCATAGCAAGTAACAACGTACTGACAAGATGGAAACATCAGTGAAATTCAGATGTAATTCAAGAGGTAAAGGAGGCCGTACATTCTCTTTTTTAATAGTTGTACTGCTAAGCAAACCAAAAATAGCTCTTGTCCCATTCTTGAATAGAAACTACTATGCTTTTTCCTATCACTGGGCTTTGACAGCAAGAACAAGGAACACTTCCAAGTCACATAATGTCTGAATGCATATTATTTAGAAGTAGAGATATTTTTCAGCATAGTTGAGTGATTTTAATCTGCATGCCTAGAAGCGTTCTTGTTATGGACTAGGACCTCAATAAAGATGTTGCATGAATAAAGAAACACATGGGGTGAATAGGTAGATAAGTAACAGTCATCTTGAGCTGCATTTGTGTGACATGTCCGTTCACATCCAGCGGCCTTCTCCTTCCACTGCTGTGTTCACTGCCTGACTTGACGGACAGACAGACATTAATGAACTACTCATGGTCTGTGCGATGGTCTCAGGAGGTGGGAGGATGATGACTGGACTTAAAGTTTGGAGACCCGAGTCTTCAGTCATGATGGTGCCAGTAACACTTGCATGATCTTAAGTGAGTACGAGAGTTCCCTAGGGAAGTGGAAGAGATGGGCTCTGAGGCCCTTCCCACCATCCCACTTCATAATTGAGTGGGATGAGTTTAGGAGGATAAGGGATGTAGACGGAAGATACAAGGACGCAGGGAGGGGAGCGAAGAGGAAGGAGTGGAGATGGAAATGCAGACAGGACAGGCAGGCAAAATAGAAATGTCATTACAGTTACGCAAAGAAAAGGTCTCACTACTCTGTGATGCTGAGAATTTCAGTCTGTGGTTCAATCTCCGTTGGGAATTTGCGGTGTGCAGCTCTGGAGTTGAAGAGGAATGATGCATAAATATGTGATAACATCTCCAGATCTTCAGGAATTTACTGGGTAGTAAAATACTGAGACACGTGTGCATATGAGGAACTTAAAAGTGTTCAAAACTCAGAAATAAATTCTGTAATTCTAGGAAGGTCTTGTTTGACCTATGAGCCCCATCAAATATATAATAATTTGTTGAGCTATGAATAAAGTACTGGCAAGAAATGTTCAGTGATGTGCAGCTGGTAAATTGTCTCTCAGACAAACAAAAGCCCAAATCTGTGCCTGTTGCCTATTCTTGGTAGAGACATACTCAGTGTGGTCGATTCC
The DNA here is from genome assembly GCA_004026965.1 of Petromus typicus. NCBI lineage: Eukaryota > Metazoa > Chordata > Mammalia > Rodentia > Petromuridae > Petromus > Petromus typicus. The sequence continues at coordinate 13,500 of PVIR01029281.1, read as the reverse complement.
AGCTGTCTTGTGTGGCATCACTGGTGCAGTGGGGAGAGAGAACACTCACTGTCAGGAGAGGGAGCGGTCTGAGAGGTTACAAAATGCACCATGGGACCAGCCGGCTGAGGCTGCACAGTGCTGCCCCCTACCGGGCGGACCATAAATCAGACCAAGCCTGTAATGAGAAACGCAGAACGGGAGAATTTACCTGCATCATGGAACAGTCTACTGCTCAGAAATCCGTACCCTAAATATGGGCATTTCTACCTTTTTCCCAGTTAATAAAGCCTTGGAAGTCTCTAGGTTATGAGTAATCATAGGGAAATACCTTGAATTTGTCGGTGTCTCTCCCCCTTTTCTAAGCACGAATGTTGAAACCTTTTCATTTAATTTTAGACCCCTCTGTTTCCTTCCTCCCGATAAACCAATGAGGAAGCTCTACAGATTTCATCTTTTTTTGCTCTCTCGATTCCATTTCAGTGATCAAATTCTATGGCGAGGCTTATTATTACTCATGAGAATCTTTGAAATTGCCACATAACTGGATGGATGTAATAGCTCCAAAATTCAATCTGACTTAACTTCTAAAAAATGTGCAGGAAGAGAGTGAGGAAAATGAACCAAAATGCCTAAATTCACACGCGTTATAAAGAAGCCAGGAAATGCTGCAGGATTCTCAGCTGCCTGCAAAGATTCCTTACCCTTTAACACAGCTCCTCTCTTACCTACTTTGTGTTTATTAAGTTGATCTTCTTGCCCTTCTGCAGTCTTACTCATGTTCTTCACCTCCCTGACTTAGTCCTATTGTCTTCCCAGGTTGAGAATGCCCTGCCCTTCATCTGCCCCCATGTAAATCCTTCTCAGATTGCCAGGGCAGATCCTAAACTGCCTCCCTCAGGAACTTATCCTTAACCCCCCCACACACACACAGGAAACTACACTCTGATTCCTGTTCTTTTAGCCTTAAATTTGCAGCACTCCCCCAAGAGAGGTGTCACAGTGAATCCTGTGATGCTTGTAGTTTGTCTTGAGTCAGCCTTTAGGCCTGTTATGCTGAAGTATTCCTTTTCTGACAGCCTCACTTTCACTGTTCTTTTGTTTTGTTTTAGACATTGGCAAGAATGAGTGATCTTTGACTTTAAGGTTAATTGAAGAAATACAAAGTAAATTTCAAGTCAGTATCGAATAGTTGTCCATTGTATGCTGTGTCGTACACAGTGACAACCACAGATAAATTATGTAAAATGTGATTTAGAGCCGTGGCTCATTTTTATTATTCTGGTTCAATTGTGATTCATAAACCCTCATTTTAAGATAGTGATGAATGTATAAAGTGCTAAAAGTTAATAATTATCAGTCAATCCTGACTCATGATACAGTATTTTTATATTGTAATGTTATTGTTGGTCCTGAAGCTTTTATGGTTTGCTGAAAGATGGACTAATGCCACTTTACTCTGAGAAAGGGTATTAGATTCAAAGACAAAGACACAAGAAGCAGAAAATGGCGTTAAAAGTTAATACCATGAGGCTCAAGGGAGTAAATCCTGGGTTCCCTGCTAGGCAGTCTTTGGAGGAATTGGCCTTTTAGACTAAGAAATGGCTCTCTCTTGGTTTCCTGCTGATCAACAGGCTGGAAAGAATTTTGTTGAACTGGAGGGAAAAAATCCAGATGACAACCATGGAAAAAATTACTCCATGTAAACTGTGTTCTGTTAGCCTAGATTTGACAAGTAGGTCATATTGAAGATGATACTCAGGGTCAAACATGCCACTCTCCTCACTCTGTCTAAAGGATGGTTGTTTGTGAGGACACTGACCACATGAACATTTACGTACTTATTCCTAGGTTATATATTTGCTGTATCATGTATTATGTATACATTTATAGTCTACAAATATATTACTTTTATAGGTTACATATATAAATAAAGCACAGAGTGGTAACTTAGTAATTTCTAGACTATTTTAGAAATAATATTAAGTTTCTAAATTCCTAGTCTTCTTTAAGACCTGGTATGGTACTGCATACCTGTCATCCCAGAGCCCTGACAGGGAGGAGGCAGAAGCAGGAGGCTCACAAGTTTGAATTCATCCTGGACATCTCAGAGAGATCCTTTCTCTAAAATAATTTTTTTTAAAGTAATGCCTGTGTGTATAGCTGAGATCAATGACCAACACTAAACAGATAATATTTTTAAATTAAATCTAGTTTAATTTAAAAGTGATTTTAAATACCTTTGTGGATTTTTGCATTCACTCAGAAATGCTCAGTGTCCGAGTATTTGCCCCGGGTTGTCCTCTTGGGCTGTCAAGTGAGTGCACTTTTGTCATTTTCGCCTCCCTGGAACATGCACGTTGTCAGCTGGAAGCGCTTCCAGGCTTCACTTGCCTGGAAGTAGCAGCAGAACAGGACCCTGCTTCACTCAATAACCTACTCATACAAAAGACATTTTTTAAAGATTATTTTTAATAATAATTATTTTTAAAAATAATCACTTTTAAAGATTTTTTCAAATCTTTATTGGTGCATCATAAATACACATCTTCATCGCATTCAACATTAAGAGTTTGTACCAGAATATGACATGATTTGATTCTCATTTTTCCCCACCCCCACCCCCTTGTACATAAGCTTTGTTTCCTTTTTTATTACTATTTTTTAAAGAGAGAAACAAATAAATCCAGCAGTGTTAATGACAGCCATGTGTTCAATAAATATTTCCTATCCTGACAAATCAAAGGTTCAAATATTAACTATGCTTTCCTTGATAACTAATGTGGCGTTAGCTAAACAAAATGGAAACAATACAGAATTCAGTGGCTAATTGACAGTTTCATTGACTTAAGAAGACACAATAGGAAAGGATAGAGAAATAAAGTAGAATCCAGGAACCTGCTTTAAAAAGTTAACTCCTATTTCACAATATCAACTGTATATACTGCAACTCATTTACAACTTCATTTTCTCAGAAAATATTTAAAAGGGAAGAGCATGTAGCAGAAATAATGAGGGGAAAAAGAATGTGATAGTAATGAAAAAAGGAAACAAGGATTATGTATGTAGGGCGTGGGCAGTTGCAGGGCGGGGAGAGGTGAAAAAAATGAGAATCAAGTCATGTCATATTCTGGTACAAACTCTCAATGTTGAGTGCGATGATGATGTGTATTCATAATGTACCAATAAAGATTTTTTTAAAAGTTAACTTCTTCTCATGTACACGTACAAATCTCAGTGATGAATGTGATCGTAATGTGTACCTAACTTGCATCAACAAACTCAGTAGAGGGAAAAACAAGCTAGCTTCTCTAGTGTACTTGACGATAAATCTAAAACTTAGTAAATGGAGTAATCATTCATTTCAACTGAATGACCATTTTTTAGAAGTATTGTGGTGGCATGTAGGACCATTTCACCCAGAAAAAGACTCTTAGGGAAAAGTTAAAACGGGGAAAAGGTCCATTTTCTCGGCTTAACAAGAAGATTCTGTGACTTTCTGTGACTATGTGTACTCATATGAGTCTTCATTTTTCACTAAAACTTTGCTCAAAATAGAAAACATGTGTCAGAAGAATGATGTAGCTTCTGTGAAAAGGGGCTGAAAGAAGTGACAAGCCCATGGCTGAGTGTTCCCCACTTGGTAAAACATGAGCGATGCATGTGGCGGGATGCCCAAGATGCGAGCTGCGTAACCCCACTCCTCTTTCTGATGGTGGCTGCTCTCATGCTGGCGAGGTTTGGCTGCTGCAGCCTTCCCCGTGTGCATTTGTTAGCTTACGTCTTCACTTTTGAACTGCCTGGTCTGTCCCAAATTCTGCAAGAGCAAATGTTGTTTCATAGAAACAAGATAACCCAGTACAACTCAGTGAGGATCACTTTCCCTTGTGTCTATTGGGAAAGCAGAAATTAGACTATAAACGTTAGGTATGTGTTTTTAAATAATAATACAGTCATATAAAAAACCTTACACTTTGGGTTAATGTAGTTACTCATATTCCTTGGAAGTTATTATTAAGTTGAAAACAGACACATTTGTCTTTATCTTCAGAACTAGAGCCCTGTTAGCTGCATAAGCTATGACTCTCATTGGTTCTTTTTGGATCACGTATGGGAGGCCTCTGATAGAACACCCTAGAATGCATTTGTGGAGGAGACAGGTATTCTCAAACTGCTGATGAAACTCAACACTATGTCCTCATACATAGATTACCTGAAATTCCTAGATTTATTTTCATTATGTATACTTATGGTATATAAAGGACAATGACTTTTTACTCTCCATTTTCAAACCTTCTCTTCTTAGAGAAAATAATCTAATAGTTGGTTGTTGATGAAACACTCACTCATAATTCCTATCAGTAAAGGATTTTCCAGCCATAAGACTGATGATCATATTGTATTTCCAAGCCAAAAATTTAATGGGGGTCTTATCTCCTGAAAGATTCATTATTTCCTTTCCAACTTAACAGGTGTCAGGACAGAGAATATGAACAGAAGTGAGACCAAATCAGATGTCAGTGTGTTGAATACCAACCGAAGAAAGTGAATTTAACCCTTGGGGAACCATTTTTCTTTACAAAGTTTGTGTCCAAAGCAGTGTGGAGGAGGAAACGAGAATATGTATGATAGCATTAGCGTTGAAGTTAGAAGTCAAGAGTTCAAGGTTAAGAGAATTCTTTAGCTGTTGAATTTGCAGTAAATATAGGCTATACATAACTGTGTACAACGATGTTAAGTTGGACCACGTACCTGACCTGGTCCAGTGCTGCATACCATCCAGGCCACACTACCACTGGTATGTCAGACAAGGAACTGGAGCACCATCTGGAAATGATAAAGCCAGGATGAATCTGTAATCTCCCAGAGTCTCACTGGGTTTCAGGCCTCATGACAAAAAAGCCATGGCCAGCAATCACTCTAACTTTGCAGACTTTTATGTATTTTTTCCACCTTCACATACGTTTTAGATTATTCTGGGTTTTTGAAAGCAAAAAAGTAATCATGTATGAAATTTCAGTCATCTGTTACAGTATCACTGTTTTGGGGTCAGAAGGAATCCTCTATAATCTTTGCATACATGAATGTTGGGTAAAATTGTTAATTTTGAGGAACTTCTTAATATATCCTAGTACCTCTTAATGGATCCTAATATATCATCCCATGGGTTTTTTCACGCCTTCAGCCTGTGCATGAAGTGGAAGGAAAAGACCTGAGAATAGAGTTTTCTTTCTCCCACCACAATCTGTCTTTTCTTCTTGCTTCTGTTGTCCATTGCCCACCCCATACTTCTTGACCTTTCTGTGGCTAGAGAATACTGTCGTAGCTTCAAGTAACTGGATGCATATGTATCTGCATGCACACATATGTGTACAAATGTACATATTCACAAGTGTGCATAAATGCACACATGGATCCTTACACTCCTGTGGTATATCTGTTCAGTATTTTAGCTCTAGCTTTGACTAGCCATAGCTATTCACTTTGAAATAATTATTACTTTCTACTTGTCATCTGTGCTTAGACACCAGGTTGCACATCGGATCTGATTTCTGGAAACCTCACCGCCTCCTTCGCATTTGCCTCTTTTGTTTGACTTTTGTCGTCTCACCCAGGCATAGCCATCTGCCAAGCCAAACCAGCCATCCTGGCTGATCTGCGCTGCGTGCTTTCAGCCCTCCTCGGTGTATGCCAGGTCTCCCTCTTTTCTTCAGTCAAAACTGAGGTCATCTCCCATCTTTCCAGGGATATGTAGACAGTTAGATATATGGTAACGAAGTAAGACCCTCTAAAGGGCTCTGGTATGGCTCCTATAAGAGATTATTTTTAAATGTAAAAAGTAATCGATATTTATATACTTCATGCAGGGCTCTTGTAAAAATAGAGAGGAAGTCTCCATTCAAAGTAAACTCCAACCCAAGTTCTTATGAGTCACAGTAAGACGAGTCTTTACCCTCATTTTTTGGTGATATTTTTGAATGTTGTTAATGAAACATCTGCCAGATATGATTACCCATTTTCATAGCTGTGTTATTTCTGACAATGGGTGTTTTTATCATTGGTGTCAATGACAGCAGTATTTGACACAGCTTAATTTCTTCTCTTTAAAATGAAAGTTTCATGTGCATACCATTTTCCTTTCAAAACAATCAATTTTACCTTCACTAAACATATTAATCATAAAGATAAAAACATCAGATTGTCCTTGGGCATGGTAAGCAGGCATTTCACTGCGCTTCTATGAAATTCAGGAGAATGTTTCACTGAACCTCTCTGTTGGCTATCAGCATGAAATAAATTTTCATGCTAGAAGTTTTATTTTCACTGCTGTCTACATGTACATGAGTGGCGAAGCTTTACCACACCATGAAAGAAAAAACATGATGTCAGGAACTGGACCCTTGTGCCTAGGACCGGACAGACTGTAATGTGGTCAGTAGAGTGTTGTTTGCTTACCGAGAGTATTTAAGGTAGTTAACAGCGTCAACCCCAAAGTCCTTTATCCTACATAGGTTTTTCAGAATTTCCTCATTTTTTTCTTCCCTTCCAAATCAGTTAGATAACAAAAATGGCATTTCTATATCACGTTGTCTGCAAAAGTTCTTTATATAAAAACCCCCTAAAACTTCTGAAACTATTGATAAGACCCATGAAACCCATATGAAATGAACGAACACTTGATTTATGAAATTATAGATTTATATTCAAGTGTATCTGAGAATTTGTCTTTAAAAAATTTGTCTTTAAAACACATGTTCTGGTTTCTATTTTATTGATTTTTTTTTCCTGTTGTGGCTTATTGAATCAATGCAAAAAATCATTTAGCCAATGTGTTCTGTCATTCATCCATTTTGTTAATCTAACTGTACATTAGTTATCAACAAAAGCCTAATTAGTACTTAAACCATTGATTTATTTTCATCAATATAAGATATATGTGCTGAACAGAGGCCTAGGTGTTTCAGGTCACTGGGTACTAAGAGGGCACTCTGCACTGCATTTTAAAAGTGAAGTGAAAGTTTCTCCAGTGTAGCTTAGAGCATTGATACTCCATGTGAAATCAAGTTTTACTGGGGTAAAGGCCTATAAAAATCTGATGGTGTAACTGTATTTACTGGATGGCGCTATAAATTTGATTATGAAATTTTTAGACAGTAGAGTAATGCCTGAGACACAGTTTCCAGATAATAGTTACAACTCCACACCCATAATCTTCACTGATGGCAGCTTATTTGGTGAGATATAAGTGAGTGATATTAACTTGACTGCCCAGACAGCCTTGAATCCCAGCTGCATATACAAAATATAAACCACTTGCAGGCTATGGATGAGATATGCTTTGTTGCTGGCTCCAGATGACTTGAAACATTCCTCAAAAGCAGAAGAGCTAAACCTTTGTGGGAGTCTCTGTCTTCTTCCTGTTCCCAGCATCGTCAGTGCTGTGTGAGACCCTGATCAGATGCAGCTCGAGAAATGTTGATGTCAATAAAAGAAAACAAACAAGAGACACCCTTTAAATACTTACCAAAGCCGGTCCATATGAGCTGACATCATCTGGGTGATTTTGTTCCTTTTCTCTGTCCCGCTAACATTTCCAAACATCTCCTTTGTCTTTATTATGGTCCTTGATCCTTTGCTTTAAGCAGGGTCCTTCAGGCAGAGGGGGACACGGTCTGCACTGGCTGCTGGGTCCAGTTGCTGTTCTGATGTACATTCACTTTGCTCTAAGAATGCTAGGTCCCCGCAGAGTAGCTTGCTCATGTAACAAGCAGTCGCGTGTTTTTCCGGGGAAGTGAGAGCAGACAGGACTGAGCTGACACCAGATCTTTTGAGCATCGCTGGCCTCTCACGTCGGGGTCATTGCTCTGCAGTAACCTGACTAAGCAGCTTGCTGGACATGGACAAGTGGATCGATGAGTTGGGCCAACACTCATTTCATTTATCAAAGTACCATGAAGTCTAAATGTTGGATTCTACATTTTAAAAGGGATTTGGAGAAGAGAGAAATGCTAAGAAAAATGAGCCAAACTTGAGTTACAGATTCAATATAGATTCTGTGGTATATAAATAAGAATGCATGCATACATGTGTGTTCCTTATTTAACTATCTAGTTCCATCCTGGGACAGTTAAATGAACTGCTTGCTAATTAAGTAATTGTATCTAGTGTGCATAGTACAGTATACAGAACATCTAAATGGTCAAAGGAAGCTCCAGTTTGATGACTTTGCTTTCATCTGCATAACCCTGACATGCAGCACTATGATGTGTGACAGAACATAACGCTCCAGTACTGTGCTGTACAGTACAGTCAGCAAACATGACTGTATAAACAAGATGCTCTGCAGAAAAGAGATGGTGGGACTGCATAAACAGTATACAAAACTGTTTTTAAAAAGACAGGTTATGAGTCCAAATATTGCTCCTTGATCGTAGTCATTAAATAAGTGGGTCATTAAACCAGGAGGTAGGATATGTGTGTGTGTGTGTGTGTGTGTGTGTGTGTGTGTGGTGTAGTGTCAGTGAATAGTTCAACTGCAATGTTGGTATTTACATATGCCAATATCAGTATATCAAAATAATGTGTGCAGATAGGTATGTGTTATGTAGGATGGAATTTTTATTTTCATGCCAACTTAGAGTTACACAAAAGCGTAGGAAAACTTCTCTCTGCTGCTCACATGCATACACGCCATCCGTCCAAATGTCAGTGTCCAAACAAGAGTGGAGTATTTGTCACAGATGATGAAATGAACCTTTTCTGGCATATCAGCATCACCCAGTCTGAAGTTCCTGTCTGGGTTTGCTCTTGGGCTGACAATTCTGTGGGTTCTGACAAAGCTATAATAACATACGTCCATTTAGTGTCACACAGAATAGTCTCCCCTCTGTGCAGATCTGTGCTTTTCTGCTTCTGTGCTCTTCACCAGCTCCTCCTCACCCGTCTCCTGGTGGCCACCGACCTTCACACTGTGGCCTGGTCTCACCTTGGCCAGAATGTCGCGTAGTTGAATCGTGGAGTCTGCAGCCTTGTTACATTGTCTTCTCCAGTTGATGAGAGGAGTTTAAATTCATGTTGACGTTTTTCTGACCATGCAAGGGGCATTTAATGTTCTCTACATCATAACAAAGTGAGAGATTTTACCATTAAAAATTAGATAACTCCAGAAGTGGCCCTCAAGGAAAGTCCATTAAAATTGAAATTTTTAGAAAACTTTAACTGTCATTTCTTCTTAAAAACACAGGATGGAGTTCATTCAAGTCTAAGAATAAGCATCACGTGAATGGTGGAGGAAGTCACTTATACTGAAAAGGCATGGACAAACCATGCAGAAAAATACAGAACTTTTATTAGGATTTAACAAGAGTGAAATATTGAGCTAAAGGAGAACTGCTTGTAGCTAGGAACTTACCTGAACTCGTTTTGGGAAAAAAATTCATGTTCCCCCTACATCAGAAATGTTTCAGTGGAAAAAGTGAAGGAGCTATTCAGATGGGATTCAATCGAAAACAAGACACATTTTGACGGTTGAAATGGTAGTTTGATCAGGTTTCCTGAGAAGCTGACTCTGAGGCAGATTCCTCTGTAAAAGGTCTACTGGAAATTCCCCAGGAACTTCCCGGTAACGTAGGGCAGGAAGCAGAATGGGCTGGGCACTGGCGAGCTGGACCGCAGGGGCTCCCGGCGGTGTCGGGGAGGCGGCAGCTCCCCTCGCCCTGTGCAGGCCTCACACCCAGAAGCGCAGCGCTGAGCTGGCTGAGTCTCAGTTCGCCAGACACGAAGGCAGCCGCACCTGGCAGCACAGTACGTTGGGGGAGCGGTTACTGGGACTGGGTGCCCGTGAGCTGTCCCCACCCACCCAGCAGGAGGGAGGAGGGCACCCGGAGCTGCGAGGCATGGCGGAGCTAAGCTGCGTAGGTCATGGCAACTCAGAGCAGACTAGAGGAACGACATCAGAGAGGAAGGGCGAGAGACAAGACCTGAGGATTGGGGCTCTCTGAACCCCAGGTGTACCCAGAAGCGTGCTTCACGGATCCCCAGCCAGCCCCAAGCCAAGCAACTTGACAACTGCCACACTTACCTTAGATAAGCAATCACTCTGGTGGCCCAGTACATTCTAGAGTGCCACATATGCTCAGGGTTTACTGAGCTACTTTAACTTGTGGTGAGTAAGCAAAGATGAAATTATAATGCATACAGTATTTTTTTGAAAATGAAAAGACAACTCATTGTGTCTGCCCTTCCATAAATATGAGATTAATTAAAAGAAGGAACAGAAACTGATTATTTGGCCATAGCTAACTATTAAAAGACTGTAAGTACTTAGGATTTTTCTAAAGGTATACAAATGTAATTCCTTTTTGCTTACTAAGTTTGAATTCAGAATTTGTACACTGGAGCACTAGAACGGTATATACTGCTGTGGTCTCAAGCAATTAGATTAGAATGTGATTATTGATTTCTCACAGTCATATGTTCGCTCTCCTGCACTTAAATATACGATTTCCATGAATACGAATTCCTGAAATAGGACCTCATAGGTCGTAGGTACATGGCTTTAGTCACAATGTCACAATGGAAGTACTCCAAATGGACTGTCTCCCCATTTCTCAGTGAGGGGGAAGGAAAGACCCCTTTCAAATCTTATTTTAAGAACTAAATTCACTATACCCTCTTTATGTATGCAATAAGCTATTCCTATAAAATCCATGAATAAAAAGGAGTTTTATGTTTGTTTTTGTTTTGCAATACCAGGAATTGAGCCCAGCACCTCCCTCTGACTAAGCTGTGGCCCTTTGCACTTTTTTATTTGAAGACAGCATCTCACTGGCTCGCCTTGAGCATTTGACCCTTTTACCTCAGCCTCAGAAGAAACTGGGACTACTCTTTCCACCATATCCAGCAAAGTGATTTTCAGTGGTAAAGAAAGGAAACTGACTGTGTGTCCCTTGCTGTGTAGCTCTACTTTTTTCCTTTAATCCACTCACGAGTCCATCCGTAGCCCTTACAGTATGAAATGTAGTAGCAGTGCCACTGGTAACATCTAGTGGTTTGAGTGCAGTCTTCTGTATTCTCACACATTCTCTGACCTCTATGTAAATCAGCTGGTCAGCATTCACCATGCTTGTTTGTGTGTTTGTTTTTTGAGACAGGGTCCTGCTTTGTAGTTTAGGCTGGCCCCGAGCTCACTATGTAGCCTAGGTGAGCCTCAAACTCACAGCAGTCCTCCTGCCTCTGCCTCCCGAGTGCTGGGATTACACACGTAAGCCACCACACTTGGCACTGTGGTATGTGCTCACTGGAGATCGAACTAGGGACCTTGAACTTGCCAAGCAGATGCCGGAACCACTAAGCTAAATCCTCAGCCCCATGCTTGGCTTTTTATTAGGTTTGACTTGATGGAAACACAAACTTTCTCTAAAGAAGAGTCTATGTAATGAAACTTTATTAATGGAGTACTGAATCTTTGAATGCTTAAAGTTTGTAGACTCGGCAGGCCTCATTTGTAAACTGAGTTGGGTATGTTTGAACTGTGTTTTGTTAAGATTCCCCAGAGTGCAGTATTTTAGAATAAACTGCGAGTTAGCTCTGTATTACCTGTCACAGCACTTGGCTTTGAGCAGGACTTCAGGTCTGTGAGTGAAGCATAATGTGCGAATCTGAAGCCACCCCGACTTCTGGGACTCACCCTCCCTGAGTCTCCATTCCCTGGGTAGCCCTTAATAGATCATCCACTGACACCCTAACAATTCCTTTTTGCTCTCAGATTATCAGCATGCCTTTCCCACACACTAATTACTGCACAATAGTGATGGAATTTAAGGTTCCAGAATAAAAAATTTCTTCTTCAATTTGAAAGTCTGTTTTTACGGTTATGATACCCTTTTGAAGAATGGTGCTTCCATGATTAAGACAAGCGATACAGTTAGTGGTGTTAGGAAGTTTGGTAGAATTCAGATTTTCGAACTGGAATGCTTTGTGTTTACATAAGAATAAATGTATACTGGAGTATTTTACTACCGTACAGGACGAAACTCTCCTGATGCCAACCTGACGTGACTCGCTCTCTCCCCACAGGCTTTACCACAGCACAGCCCTCGCCGTGTGGAGCTGGTCAGTTCGCTTGTGTCTACACTCTGCAGTGTGTCCCCGTGTCAGGGAGATGTGATGGACTCGAGGACTGCACGGATGGCTCTGACGAGATAGGCTGCGCTCTCGGCCCCTCTCCTCAGCTCTGCGGCGACACGGAGTTCCAGTGCTCTGCGGACCAGTGTGTCCCGTCCCTTCTCCTGTGTGACGGGGTGCCGGACTGTGACTTCAGTGAAGATGAAGCCAGCTGCGGTGAGTCATTTCCGTGGACTCAGTTGCCAGGAGAGAAGTCTGTTTTGAAATGATGGGGGGCTTTATAGAGTCTCTCCATGATGCTCAACACTATGGTAGTGTTTTGTGTTGTATCATTACGTACAACATGTAGCCGTTGCTCACACTTTTGGACAAGCTCCATCGGCGCTTATGCTGACTTCTTTCTTTTCCATTTACATCAGTGTGATATTTATGAAAATGGTGAATTAACTATGATTACAACTTCTTTCTATCATAAGGGTCCAGGACAGTGGTTCAAGTCTAGGGTTATAGAAAAATGGGTTTTAGCCGGGGATTTAGCTCAGTGGTTCTTTGTCTTGAAGCGCAGAGGCCCAGGTTCGATCTCTGGTAATCACATACAGCAATGCCGGGTGTAATGACGCATGCCCACCAGCAATCAGGACCACACACCACAGTGCCAAGCATGATGGATCACGCCTGTAATCCCAGCACTTGAGAGACAGAGGCAGGAGGGAATTGGCTGTGAGTTCGAGGCTGAGCTCAGGGTCAGCCTGAACTACAAAGTGAAACCCTGTCTCAAAAAAAAAATTTTTTTTAAAAATAAATTCATGGGTCTAAACAGTCACTTAAACAGATGTGTTGAGTCACTGAGAGCCCACAGGACAGCACATCCTCAGGAGAGGCTGGCTGTGCCGTCTTGGACGGGTGTGTGGCTGCTGCCTGTTTCAGCTTCCTCATCTGTGTAAGGAGGCCGAGAATACCTGACTGACACAGCTGTGAGAATCTGAGCCAAGGTATGTAACTTCCCAAGCCCTATATTGTTGTTATAAGTAGTCTGTGTCAGGTAGAAGAGGAGAAATGTCAGTGAAGAAATAATTCCACACATCCAAAGGTAAATGCCTCATTATAGTGAAGGCACAAAACCCCTGACATTATTTGCTTGCTTGCTTATTTTTAGACTTTATTCTGCCATCTTTTTCTCCGGGCCACAGTGACAGAGGTCCATCAGCTGTATGGCAACGATTACATTTTTTTTGCATTGTAAAGATCAATGCAGACTGTTTAAGTAAGGGAGAGACACGTCCACAACTGCTCTTGTGTCCCAGTGGAGGTGGGCGCCCAGAAGTATGGTGGCCATCGGAAAAGGACCAAAGATAACAAAGAGAGGAACAGCGTTTGGACACATAAGGCCTGCAG
>PVIR01029280.1:0-21250 GCA_004026965.1 Petromus typicus | reverse complement strand
TGGGGGCTGGGGGCTGGGAGGTGCCTCATCCAGCTGGAGCCCTGGAGGTGCCCACCAGGGTGGTCACTGAAGTGGGATGTGGTGGGTGGGGCCCCCTCCTGGACAGTGCGGGTGCTGGTGACAGTGCTGGCCCTGCCCGCTGCACTGCTGTAGTGACTATGCCTGGGAGCCGCCCACAGCGGGAGGGTCCCCCTGAGCGCCCTGTGAGCCCAGTGTCCTCCAAGAAGGTACATGAAGCACAAGCGCGATGATGGGCCCGAGAAGCAGGAGGACGAGGCGGTGGACGTGACGCCCGTCATGATCTGCGTGTTCGTGGTCATGTGCTGCTCCATGCTGGTGCTGCTCTACTACTTCTACGACCACCTCGGTGTGCCCCGTGAGGCGGGGAGGGGGCCGCGGGCCGAGGGCGCCACTTACTTCTGCCTTTCCCTTTGCAGTCTACGTGATCATTGGGATCTTCTGCCTGGCCTCCTCCACCGGCCTCTACAGCTGCCTGGCACCCTGCGTGCGCCGCCTGCCCTGCTGTGGATGCAGGTGAGCCCGGGCCCAGCAGTGCCAGCCCATCTGCGTGGTCAGGGCGTACAGCAGGCACTCACTTAGTGCTGGCCCAGAGCAGGGACTGCCGAGAGGCGAGCACTATCCTTGGGACTGCTGTCCACCCTGCATCCTGTCCAGCAGCCATCTGGGGGGGATGCAGGGCCTCAGGGTCCCCTCCTCTAGCCATCCCAGGAGTCTCAGAGCCCTGGGTCACCACTGAAGCTGCAGACCGGCCTTGCTCAGAGGGCCCCACAGGCCAGGAGCTGGTGCATTTGGGGGTAACTGAGGGGGTGAAGCAAAGCCAAGTGGGGCTCGGAGGACCCCCGGGGGACCCTCACGGCTGTTGTGCTTGGGTGAGGGCAGGCTGGTGCAGCAGGGATCTGTGGGTGCACCGCAGCGCTCCCTGTCCCGACTGCCCTGGCTCTGTGCCGTGGGGGGGCAGGAGTGTGGTTGGTTGGCTTGCTGGCGCCAGGTGTGGGTGTGGACAGGGTTTCGGTGGGGGTGTGGGAGGGCTTTGGGCCATGGGATCCCAGGTGCTGATGGGCGGTCCCCACCAGGGTCCCAGACAACAGCCTGCCCTACTTCCACAAGCGCCCCCAGGCCCGCATGCTGCTCCTGGCACTCTTCTGCGTGGCTGTCAGCGTGGTATGGGGCGTCTTCCGCAATGAGGACCAGTGAGTGCTGCTCCCTGCTCCCCACCCCCCCACCCCGTCCTCAGATGCCCTGCGGCACCTCCTGCCTTTGCTGAGACCTCCTGCTTGGAGCTGCTTCAGCTCCTGTCCAGCCCGCACCACTCTCCTGGGTGCCCCACCGGACCTGTGTCTGGTTTCACCTCAGGCTGGCCAGGTTCCCCCTAAACCCTGATTGGAATCTGGAGGGAGATGCTGTAACCTCTTCTAACCTCAGTGTTCACGGAGCCTCCAGGCAGGGCTGACACTGGCTCAGGGCCACCATTGTCCCCCTGCTGTGGCCCCCAAGCACAGGCTGCTTGGTCCGTGGTCCCACCAGCAGCCCCTCCTCCTGCTCACACTTGCCAGTGTCAGGATGGCGGTGCTTCTGCCACATGCTGGCTTCCACGGAGCCGCTTGTCCCCACCTGGCTGCGCCGCTGCCACTGACACCATCTGGCGCTTCCCCGGGCCTCTCCCATGGCTGTGGAGTGCTCTTGGCTCTGGTGCAGGTTGGAGCCCGACAGATTTAACTGGCAGAAGGAAGACGAGAAAATGTTTTGAGTGCTTTGTACACAAAGACTCTCACAGCAAGCCCCAGCCCAGGCTGCCCATCCACACCATGCCAGGCCAGGCCAGGCCAGGGCCCAGCTAGGGCAAGGTGTGCTTACCTTGCATCCGCGCGGAGCGTGGCCTCTGTGCAAATGATGGGTCACCACGGCATTGCTTTCCAGGTGGGCCTGGGTCCTGCAAGATGCCCTGGGCATTGCCTTCTGCTTGTACATGCTAAAGACCATCCGGCTCCCGACCTTCAAGGTGAGGCGTGCCCAGGAGGGGTGCTACGGGTCCCCACCATTGCCAGCCCCGGCTGGTGCCGCTCAGACCCTGCCTGGGTGGCCCTTCACACCGTTCTCCACAGGCCTGCACACTGCTGCTGCTGGTGCTCTTCATCTACGACGTCTTCTTTGTCTTCATCACGCCCTTCCTGACCAAGGTAGGTTTTCAGTGCCCGCTGGGCCCTGCCCTCTGCCCCGTGTCCACCTCACACGGCCCCTTCTGTGCAGAGCGGAAACAGCATCATGGTGGAAGTGGCCACCGGGCCCTCAGACTCAGCCACCCACGAGAAGGTGTGTCACCTGGATCACGTGGCCTCAGCCCAGGGTCTGGTGGGGAGCAGGGTGCAGGTGGCCCCCCAGGCCAGGCAGCTGTAGGCCTGGAGAGATCCTCCTCTGCTCTGCTCTCCCCCAGCTGCCCATGGTCCTGAAGGTGCCCAGACTGAACTCTTCGCCCCTGGCCCTGTGTGACCGGCCCTTCTCCCTCCTGGGCTTCGGAGACATCTTGGTGCCAGGTGCCAACCTGGGGGCCTGGGAGCATGGAGGTTATGGGCAGGACCGAGGCTGTCTCTGAGATCGTGGCCTGGAGGTCCCAAGCTCTAGGGGCACAGGGATGGCCCTTGATGAGAGCAGCCTTGGCTGCATCTGTGTTGTGATCTGCATGACCTGGTGCAGAGGGTGGAGTCAGCCCAGGCCCCCTCTGCACTGGGGGCCTCCTTGGTGGCCCCCAAGCAGACAGTGCTGGGCTGAGGGTCGCAGGGTCATCCCCATCCTGTGCTGAGCCGGTGCACGGTCTAGTCGCTTGTGATGCCGGCAGCCTGTCAGGAGAGGCGGCCTGGGCCCACGCTGAGGCTGTGGCCCCCTTGCAGGGCTGCTGGTGGCCTACTGCCACAGGTTCGACGTGCAGGTGCAGTCCTCCAGAGTCTACTTTGTGGCCAGCACCATCGGTGGGTACCGCGCCTGCGGGAAGCTGCCCTGCCCCGGCTCCTGCAGTGCTGGCTGCTTCTCTTTCTTTTCTCCTTTCTTGTTCTCGTCTTTCCTGTCTACCTTCCCTGCTTTTTGGCAGAACCATGTACACATATCACCATTTTCCATTGTGCCCTGATTCTCCCAGGTCTTTGCAGGTTCAGCATGGTGGCATGTACCTGTCAGCCTAGTCTTCTGGAAGGCTGAGGGGGCAGGGCTATGATTTCCAGCCTCCCTGGGCCATTTAATGATAGTGAGACCCTGTCTCAAAGCGTAAAATAAAATTTAAAAGGGCCATGTACAGAGCTTGGTGTGAAGGCCTTGGGTCTCATCCCCAGAATCCCCAGAACAGCAAATCCAAGTCAGTGTGATTACCCCTGTCGGCTGTTGTGGGGGAGGAGTGTCCCTCAGGTGGCCCAGCATCCATAGGTGTCATACTCACACTCCCTCAGGTTCCCACAGCTCCCTGCGCCTGCTCATGCTTCTGCCCTGTGCACGGCGTCCTCTCAGGTGGGGTGGGTGCCTGGGTCACACCAGCCAGAGTGACACTGGTTGCCCCTCACCCTTTGTCCCTCCAGCCTATGGCATTGGCCTCCTGGTGACGTTTGTGGCGCTGGCGCTCATGCAACGTGGCCAACCCGCACTCCTCTACCTGGTGCCCTGCACACTGGTGACATCGTGCGCGGTGGCCCTGTGGCGCCGGGAGCTGGGCGCCTTCTGGACGGGCAGTGGCTTTGCGGTGAATACCAGTTTCTATGAGTGTCTGCGGGAGTAGTAGCCTAATGGGCCCTAACTGGGTCACAGTTGAGTAAGACCTCCTTGCGTTCCCACTGAATCCCACCCTGCCTACCTTAGAGGGGCTTCGCTTTGAGCTTGTGGTCACGTGGTCTCTGTGAGGCGTGAGCTGTAGACCCCCCGGCTGGCCACAGCCTGAGGCCCAGTCTCACTTCGCCAGCCTTGCTTTTGAAAGGCGGTGACAGCTGCTGGCAGGGATGCGCCTTCTCTGTCCTGCCAGGGGACCCAGACCGGGCTTGGGGCAATCAGAGCCTGCAGGAGGGACACACCTGTGTTCTCTGTGCTGTCCCCGGCCGGGGCCTGCTGGGCTGGTCTGGTTGTAGTCTGCACCAGCCCGCTGTCCGGCATGGGACACTTGGATGGGTAGGCCGTGCTGGCCTGTGTCCAGCCTGGTGCTCGCAGGCCTGTCCCGGAGCCAGGGGCCAGCGGTGGTGGTGCCATGGGAGTGAGTGGGTGCTGGCGGGAGATGGGGTGGGGGGTGACTTTCCCCGGGGCCTCCTGCTGACCCTGAGCTGCCTCCAGGGCGGCTCCCTCTGCCCTTGCCCCGCCTATGTGCTGTATGTAGCAGTTTGTGCTGCCCCTGCCAAGGCTCTGCCCCGAGTGCTTGTCCCCGTGTCACCCACAGCCTCTCTCCTGCAGAAAGACCTACCTCAGTCACCGTGGGCCCCGGCTGATAGCCCCCAGCCTCCGAGGGACCCGGATGGCCCCTGCCCCCAGCAGCCTCCAGGTGAAGAGCAGGCCAAGGCCCCCCTGCCCACTGAGCAGCCCCCAGAGCCATCTGCGTCGGAGGAGGAGGGGGCCGCAGCATCTGCCCAGGACCCCGGGAGCCTGGCCCCCGGCACCCCAGGGCACGAGGGCCCGGACCCAGCCTTGCCCAGCCCCACCACCCAATCCGGGTTCTCAGCCTAGGGAGGGGGCAGCCAAGCCCTCGAGGCCTTGCACGGCTGTCTCCTCCACACCACGACGCTGGGGCCGCTGGCGCCTGCAGGACACACAGGGTGGCCACCCCCACCGGCCAGGCCCGTGCCGGCCCCCAACATGGTGCTCAGTCCTCGGTGGGACCCCGTGGCCCTCCTGCCCTCGCCCAGCTGCACCCGGCCTCTCCAGCCCTGCTCTGTGCGCTTGGCCGCCTCAGCCCCTCCATCTCCGCAGTCTTCCATCAGGTCCTCTTCCTGGTCGCTTGTGCCATCTGCTTGCGGCCGAGGCCACCGCATCTGGTGCTTCACCTGCCACTACTTCCCTTCAGGGGTATCCTCCCTGCGGGGTGCAGCTCCGGGCAACAGAGGGACAGAGTGCTGAGCAGCCACCGCTGTCTGTGTGAGGTGCCCTTGTCCAGAGGGTCCACCAAGCCCCGGCTGCGTGGAGCAAGGCCAGCGGGGCTGGGGACCCAGCAGTGGTGGAGATGAGGGACCAGCGGAGGAGACCATGTTCCTCCTGGGGCCCAGAGCAGGTCCCTCACACCTCCTTTAATAAAGGGTCGCTGCTCTCTGAGTCTGGTGGTGTCGCCACGCGCCACGGGGTCTCCACTGCCCCACAGGGGCGGGGCGGTTGCCAGAGGCAGCATGGGACTGAGGTGGCCATCACAGGCCACCCAGAGCTCTGACCTTGGCTGCAGCAGGCGAAAGCAGCCTAGGGCTCGTGGACCAAGGGGAGATGATCCCGAACCAGCGTTCTGTCCTCTACCTCACCCGTGGGGTTGTCCGGGCCCCAGGACAGCCGCCTGTAGCGGGGCCACCTCCCACACCACGCTGCATGTTGCCCCCAAATCCCAGGCAGCGGAGCTGGTCATCCCACACAGGTGAGGGGCCCCGCAGCCTCCAGACCTGAGCTCAGAAGGGCAGAAGTGGCACCTTCCACGCAGGGCCCTTGACGGGAGCCTAAGTAACGGCTCTGCTCTGCAGCGCGGGTGCCAGGGAGTGGGACTGACGGGCACCACGTCCCTGTAGCCGCTCTGGCCCAGAGGCTCCGGAGAGCCCCCCACAGAAGGGCTGGAGGAGAGAAACAGTGGTCCTAACATGCTGGGTTTCTTGAAAAGGTTGGGGGTCTTCCTCTCGGCCCAGGGGACAAGACCCAAATGGCCGGGTGCCCCGCTTCTGCCATCCGACCGCCTTAACTGAAGCCACTTTGTATGTGGGTGTGCGGGGCTTCCGGGCCGAGGGCGCGTCCTGGGGTCTCTGTTTGTATGTTTGCCTTGCTCCTGTTGGATCTGAAGATTAAACATAGCTTTTGATACTTACTGCCTGGCCTTTCCTCTCCGAGGGGTGTGCGAGTGTGGCAGGTGGAGGGCGGTCCCTGTGCTGCCCCTGCGCGGGCATCACCACGGTGGAGTGACATGGCGGACTCTGCCCTGTGGCGGTCGTGGTTGAGGAGGTTCTCGAGGCTCATTCTCTGGGTGTCCCCAGAATTGGGGCCACATGGTTCTGTCACAATTGCCAGGCTGTTGTCGCCTGAGCACCACAGAAGCCAGACTGATTTGGTAACACACATCTGCCACCCCAGCACTCAGGGAGGCTGAGGCAGGAGGACACAAGTTCCACCCCAGCCCAGGCAACTTAGCAAGATCCTGTCTCAAAGTAAAAAATAAAAGGACTGCAGATGTAGGTCAGTGCCGAGGCCCTAGGTTCCATCCCCAGGATAACAAGAAAAACGTCATGGAGCTGAAACTAGAATTACATAGCATTCCCACATCACAAGTCTTGTTTAAGAAAATTAAAAATTAGCTGGGGGCAGTGGTACCCTCCTGCCGCCCAGCACTGCGGGAGATGGAGGCAGAAGGGTCCCAAGGTTGAGTCCAGCCAGGGCAACTTAGGCCGTCTCAAGAGCAAACAAGGTAGCGAGGTGGTGTCACCTGTAATCCCAGCACTTGGGAGGCTGAGACAGGAAGACTGCTGTGAGTTCCAGGCCAGCCTGAGGGACATAGCAAGAGCCTCTCAAAAATAAAAAAAAAAAAGCAAAGAAGGCCTTCCTTGCCATCAGCTGAGCGGAGGCAGAAGAAGGCTTGGGCTTAGTCCTCATTCTTCCTGGCCAGTAGGAACTGGGCTGCTAAGACGCGGCTTTGCCTGTGGGCCCAGCACGGCTCAGCACATGTGCGGCCTCGCTGTGTCCCCAGGGACCAGACAGGAGGGGCACTTGCAGGTGTTCAGGCCACCACACGCCTTCCGCATGAAAAGATCTGCCCACTGACACCAGCTGAGGACCCACACCGCACGCCACGTGGGCAGGGTCAGATGTGGTGTGTTCGTGTGCTGTGGAAGCTGATTTAGTTTCTTACCTAGCAGTCCATCCATACGGCCCAGGACGATGCCAAGCCACCAGCAGCCTTGATTTGGGGATTGTGTACAAAGTTTGATGACCTCTTCTAAATGTCTCTTCCCCTATGTAAAGGATGTTTTGTGCACCGGTGAGCACTGGCCCCACGTCTCAGGAAAACGGCCCTGGTCACAGTGGCCTTTGTAGGTCCCTCAGCCCACTCTCACATCCTCTGTCTGGTGGGGTTAACCACGTGCCGACTGCGGGACACAGCGTGACGTCACAAGATCCGGGTCTTCCCGATGTGTTACTGCTGCGCTCAGCAGATGAGGAGCGAGTCTCCAAGCCAGACGAACAGCGCATGCTCTGAGATGCTGTGCCACAGCCCACGGGGCAGGGGCTGGGCAAGCAGAAAGGGAAGGGGGCAAATCAGAGACGCATCTGTTTTAAGAAGTGCAACAATGTCAGCTGTGGGGATTTCCTTTTAAACAGCTGACCAGAGCTTATTTTCCATCCACACATCCATCCATCTACCCATCCATCCACACATCTGTCCACTCATTCGTCCGGTCATCCATTCACCCAGCTATCACCTGTCCACCACCAGGCTCCACTGAGCACCTGCTAGACCGCAGAGGCTCCACCAGGGAAAGGGGATAATACACCACGTGTGAGTTTCAAACCGACCCTGCCCAAGGAAACAGCTTGGTGAGCAAGCACAGGACCCGGGATTGGAAGCTCAGCTACAGAGTGAGTTCAAGACCAGCATGAACTACATACACAGTGACACCCTGCCTTGAACTCACGCGGGTTGGCCTCACACTCGCAGCAATCCCCCTGTCTCAGCCTCCTGGATGTTGAGATGATGGGCGTGCGCCACTGCCTGCGGTTTATAGTTTCAATTTTTGCTCGAAGATTTTTAAAATAAAATGCTTAGTTCCAAAATAAAGTAGTTATGCACACACACCCCTTGCCCAGCTCTGTCCCCCCCCTCCCTGGGGAGTCAGTGTGTGTGTGTGTGTGTGGGGGGGGGGTCCCCTGGCTCATCCTCCTTCGACCTCTGTCCACAATCACTGCCTTCGTAGGTTCACCTGAGTTTGGGCCACCGTCACGGGGGCAGTCGCGGGTCACTTTTACAGGGGGAGGAGCTGGGTCGGGAGTCCGGAGGGCGGGAGCGAGGGCGGCGCCCCATCCTGCCCGTCCCGGGGCGGTGCGCCCCGCCTCACCCTCCAGTCCACGGCTCCGGCTCCGCGCAGGATCCAGGCGGCTGGAGCGGAGCACGGTGAGTCCAAGTTGCCCGTGGGGCTTGGGGACCCCTCCGGAACAGGGGTGCCCCTGAGCCGAACCCCGGGGTCCTGTGCAGGCGGCCGGGGTGTGCAAGTTTCATCAAGCTGTGTTGATGTCCAAGCGCTGTGTAGACAGGATCAATGTGGTGGCTGCCGAGCTGTGTAGTTGTGGGGCGCGGACGGGACCGGCTGTGTAGAGGGGACCGGGTCGGTAGAGGTGGCTGGAGTGGGGGGCAAGGACCCCGCTTCATCTCCTCCTGCAGCTTTCAGGTCGTTTCTCCTCAGTCTTGGGGTAAACCTGGGAATCTGGGATTCGGATTCCTCCTTTCCTCTGCCATCCCAGCAGCCCCAAGGCTTGGGGGTGACCCTGAGTGGGATCTGGGGTGTCTGTTAAAGAGGGTCGTTTTCACGGACTGTCTGTGACACCTCCCAGTTATCCAGTTTGATGGGGATTAGTAGCAATGCAGGTGAATTAGTGGAGGCAAGTGCAGCCCAACCCACAGGTCCTGTGAGCCCCAGTCCTCGGGCTGGGGACACTCGCCTTCCAGCCCCCTTTAAATTTCAGAATTTTTTTTTCTTGTTACTAGAGATTGAACCCAGGTCTTTCACACTGAGCTCCATCTGCAGCCCTTTTTAATCTTTTTATTTTGAAACAGAGTCTCTTAAGTCCCTGAATTACCCAGGCTGGAATCAGCCTTGTGATCTTCCTGCCTCAGCCTCCCAGAGTGCTGGGAGCACAGGTGTGCAGCTCAGTACCTGGACCCCTCCCCCCCCAGGGACACGTGGGCCCCAGGGCTTGCACGGGGCTCTGGGGACTCATCACTTCATTCCCCAGCCCTGGTCCCAGCCTACTTTTTGACGCCTTGGGACAGGAGGGTTTATAATAAGAGCTGCCGTGTGCTGTCAGCCTGTGGCCCTGGGTGCTGAGGGTGTGAGGTTGTGGGCGTAGGTGTGTATTGGTGGTTGTGTGATGGTGTATGCGTGTGGATGGTGGCTGCTCTGTGGGTGAGTGTGTCTGCGGGGGTGGTGGGAGACGTGTGTGTGTCCTCAGATGGTGTGGCTGCACGTGCTAGGCCGTGTATGTGCGTGTGAGACTGTGATGTCATCACATGTGACTGTGATGCTGTGTACGTGCTCCGCTCTTCCCAGGATCCCTGGGTGTTTGAGAGGAAAGTCTTCCCCGCTCCGGAGGGTCTCCCCAGTTCGAGGCCAGCCTGGCCTACGTAGTGAGTGTAAGGCCAGGCTGAATTCCATAGCAAGGCTCTGGGGCCCCCAAGAAAAGAAAAAAGAAAAGAAATGGAGCCCGACGGAAGCTGGGCCTTCCCTTGTGGAGCACCTCTGTCCTCCCTGTGGCTCCTCCCCGCCGTCCTTTCCCTGTTCGATATTAGTGAGGAATTCCTAATATTAGTGAGGAATTCTAATACCTGCTGTTCTTTACACATTATCTTTAGTCATTAAAAAAAATAAAAAAGACTGAGTTGAGCTCAGCTCAGCTGTTCAAAAGGCTAAGGCAGAATGATCGAAGTTTGAAGCCCGCAGGGGCAACTTACAGAGAGCCTATCTCAAAATAAAATTAAGAGGGCCGGACACGTAGCTCTGTGCTTGCCTCGCATGTGCGAGACTCTGGTTCTTTCCATTTCTAGTGCCATGAAAAAGAAAGATTACAGAATCCTTTTAGTTGTAGAGACAGATCAAGGCACTGACATCTCCCGTGAGCCCAGCGCAGAGACAGCGTTGAGCCAGGTGGAAGTTTCCGTCAGACTTTACCCCGATTTCCCACCGTGCAGTGAGAACTTGTGCTGATTTTCAATTCCTCAGGTCGTGGGCAGTTGGAAGTCTGTTTTTTAACCTCTAACTTTTTATCCATTTCCCTTGGCTCTCGGCTTTCCCCCCTCCCTCACGATCAGGAGGTACATTTTCCTTTGGGTACATTTGAAGGCTGGAAGAATAGAGATATCATTGCTGCAAATAGTCCCTCACAAACGCCTCTTCCCATGCAAACCTAACAAAAAGTCCATAGACAAAGAGAAGAGGGGAGAAAAAGAGCCGGCTTATTAAATTTCCTTCAGCTGCGATGAGTGATTTATTTCATGAAGTTGGGGGGAGGTCTCCCGCTGAGACCTGGACTGCCCAGAGGATGGGGAGAAAGCAGACAAGAGGTGACTGTCCCTTGAATGGGCTTTGGCTGCAGTGGGACCAAAGACGGGGAGACAGACCAGGTGGAAGTTTCCGGAAACCGCGATCGGCTCGGACTAGGTGAAAGGAAAACCTTCAACGGAGAGGTGGACGGGGGGTTAAAGAATTCAAAAAGGAGCAGAAATAATGTTCAACTCCGGAGCAAAGCAGGGCTGAATGTTGGGTATTTATTGGTTTGTGGTGCTGGGGACGGAACCCGAGGCCTTTGCCCTGAGCCATATCCTTGACCTGTTTGATTTTGAGGCAAGGTCTTCTTGCTAAATCACTAAGCTGCTCAGGCTAGGCTGCAACTTGTGAATCTTCCTGCCTCAGCCTCCTGAGTAGCCAGAATGACAGAATCATGCCATCTTCACCCCTGAGGGTCTGACTCCCTTCAGTTTTCTCTCAGGTTGTAAAGGATCCATTCCCATAGCTGCCCACGTTTTCTCTGAGAACCAGCATTGGCAAAAACCATTGTACCATTAAGGACCTAATGGCCCGAGACCGGAACTCCCTGGCATGGTCCATAGGAGGGACACAGACGTTCTCCTGCTTCATCCCCAGCGAGGCTTCTGTTCATAGACCCCTCCTCCTTCGTGGCTCCGGGGGAGTCTCCAGCATGCTCCCCACTCTTTATGACCCACAGGAAGGAGGAGGTTAAAACTGGACCAGCTCTGGATGACCCAGGACAACCTATCACTCCAAAATGGAGTGAACTGCTCTGTCACCCCGTTGTTGGTGGCAAGGATGATGGTCATTCATCACTCTGTCCTCTCTCTCTCTGTCTTTTTAAAAAGTTTTGTGAGACAATCTTGCTTAATTCTGGATGGTCCTAGACTCAGCCTCGAATTCAGCGATCCTCCTGCCTCTGCCTCCCAAGTGCTGTGATTATAGGTGTGAGCCACCATGCCGGGTGGCACTGTGGTAGGCTCTGTGTTATGTGGTACTGATTGCTGGTGGGCGTGAGTGACCACACCCAGCATTGTTGTATGTGGTTACTGGGAATGGAACCCAGAACTTTGCACTTGCAAAGCAGGCGCCGGAACCACTGAGCTAAATTCCCAGCCCCCCTCCTTTTGAGGCTCACTATGTGGCCCAGGCTGGCCTTAAACTCCTGGCAGTCTTCCTGCCTCAGCCTCCCAGGGTCGGCATGACAGGCGTCACCTGTCCTTTTTTCTTTGCTGCACCTCAGTGTACAGTTCAGCTGTCTCGAAGTTTCCACAGTCGGGCTCGTAACACAGGACAGCGGGGCTCTGTCATCTTCCTCTCTTCTTTTCCAGCGGCACATTTGTCCTTCAGATCCATCTGAGAGAGTCTCATGTATCTCCCAAGTCTGGGGCGAATTTATCCTCCCTCGAGGCTGTGAGAGAGAGACCTCGCCTCCTCTCAGGGCAGCTTGCTGAGCAGGGGTCGCCCTGTGAACCGGTGTAGCCTCTGAGTCCTCTCTTTCTCTTTTTAATCGGTGATCTTGCCCCTGACGCCGTAGCCTCTGCATTTCATTCTCTCCACTCCTGGTCCTTGCAAAACAGGAACAATAAGACAACGCTGAGAAGTTATTCTGTAGTCTGAGATTATCGACTCGAGGGATCTTCTAGAACCTTCCCTGCTTCTGCCTCTCTCTGAGGTAAAATGCCCGTTTCCCTGAGACGGGCCGGCTCCATCAGATCTAGGTGACAGGGTTGTGGCTGCCCTCACAGGCAAAGCTGTATTTTGGTCTTCTCAGCACCAAATAATTTTGTTGCTTTTTTGAGTCAGGGTCACCCTATGTAGCCTGAGCTGGCCTTGAAATTACAGTGATCCTCCTGCCTCAGCCTCCTGAGTGTGGGCTGGGATAACAGGTGTGTGCCACCAGTTAAATGATTGCGTTTGTTGTCTTTGTTTTAGACCCTTAATGGACTTTACATTTGGCAGATATGGACTGCAATTGAAAGTATAAATAATCTGGGAAAGTTACTATATCTCCTTTTTATTTTATTTATTTTTATTTTGGGACAAGGTCTCACTTGTTGCTAAGTTGTCACTGAGTTGCTACGTTGTCCAGGTTGGCCTCGAACTTGGGATTCTCCTGCCTCAGCCTCCCAGAGTGCTGGGATCACGGGTGTGTGCCACTATGCCTGGCTACACACAGGCCTTCTGAGTGCCAGCATTTCTTCCTCCTGACCTGCAAGGAGCGTGAGGGAAGAGCAGTGCTTGTTTTCAAGGTGGCAGGACTGTTCCTCCTGAGGCTCCAGGGAGAGTCTGGGCCCTGTCCCATACCGTCCCATCCAGTCCTGTTCTGTCCCGGCTCCTAGAGGCCTTGGCTTGAAGCCCCTCCCTCCATCTGTAGAACCTGCATCTCGGCATCTTCTACCTCTTGGTCTGTCACCCTCCTGCATCCTCTTGGGGGGGGGGTCCTAGGGGACACTGGGCCTTACATGGTCAGGGTGACCCCCTCTTGGGGGTCCCCCATGTGATGCACCTGCAGAGTCCCTTCTGCCATGGAGGTGACCTAGCCACGGACTGGGGATTTAGATATGGGCATCTTTGGGGGCCATTAGCCAGCCAGCCACATGTTGCAAGCAAAGTGATGTTTCCAGGAAGCTGAGAGGGAGGGAGGGGGGGAGGGGAAGAGGGGGGGAGGGGGAGGGAGGGAAAAAAAAGAAGAAAAAAAGAGAGGGCCGTCATTGGGCCAGTCGGATTCTGAGCGCAGCCAGTTCACAGGTGCCCAGGTGGCATTTCCGGCCAGGTACAGGCTGGATTTCCCTGTTCTCTTCCCTGCCGGCTGGGGTCGGGCGGGGACAGCAAGGCGCTGGCTGGCGCGTCTGCGAGGTCATCGAACACTGAGCTCCAGGGTCGCTCCGCCGGCCCTCCTGGTCCCCTTTCTCGGTCGCGGTCATTGATACTGGCTTCTGTCGCTCTCCCGCGCCGCGCGGAGACCGGAGGTGGAAAGGGTCCAGGCGCTTCCCGGTCAGGGTCTGCCCCGCCCGCCCCTTGGTCATCTCCGGCCAGCTCTGCTGGAATTTCAAACCCTGGCTGTGTCAATCTCTCTCCGAATTATTTTCCTCTCTTTTTGATAGCGGTAAGAGGCACATAATGTAAAATTCCATTTTCCTAGCCATTATTTTACTGCTTTATTTTGAGACAGGGTCTTGCTAAGTCACTAAGTTGCCCAGGCTGACTTTGAACTTGCGATCCTCCAGCCTCAGCCTCTTAAGTGCTGATATGAGTCATACAACTTTTATAAATATTTTGTGTGCACTTGAAAAAGTAAGTTTATCCTTCCGGACAAGGAATAAAAACCTCTATTAAAAAGTTTGCTGTTTGACCTTTATAAGTACTCACAACACTCTTCCTGCCTCGGCCTCCTGAGTGCTGGAAGTACAGGTGTGTGCCCTTACACCAGGCCCTTCTTTTTTCTTTCTTTTTTAATGATTACAAGATACTACATAAAGGACTGGGGATTTAACTCAGTGGTTCCAGCGCCTGCCTT
This sequence comes from Petromus typicus, assembly GCA_004026965.1. Lineage (NCBI taxonomy): Eukaryota > Metazoa > Chordata > Mammalia > Rodentia > Petromuridae > Petromus > Petromus typicus. Next base: position 7,273 of record PVIR01029280.1, on the reverse strand, counting down.
GCAAGCATAGGTCCTTAATTCAATCCCTGTAACCACTATAGTGACTACACCTGTAATCCCAGCACTTAGGAGGCAGAGGCAGGAGGATTACTGATTTCTAGGCTAGCCTGGGCTACAAAGTGAGTTCAGGGCCAGTTTAAAATACAAAGTGAGACTCTGTCTCAAAAAACCTGAAAAAGGGCTGGGGATTTAGCTCAGTGGTTCTGGCGCCCGTCTTGCAAGCACAAAGACTGGGGTACGGTCCCCCGGTAACCACATACAATACTGGGTGTAGAGACTCACCCGAACGGCAACCAGTACCACATACCACAGTGCCAGGCATGGTGGCTCACGCCTGACATCCCAGCACTCGGGAGGCAGAGGCAGGAGGATTGCTGTGATGTGAGTTGGAGGCTGAGCTCAGGGCCAGCCTGAACTACAAAGCGAGACCCTGTCTCAAAAAAACAACAACAACAACAACAACAAAAAAAAAAACCTGGAAGGGCCGGGGAGTTAGCTCAGTGCTTCCGGCGCCTGTCTTGCAAGTGCAAGGGCCCAGGTTCGATTCCCCGGTAACCACATAACAATACTGGGTGTGGAGACTCACACCCAGCAGCAACCAGTACCATATACCACAGTGCCGGGCGTGGTGGCTCACGCCTGTAATCCCAGCACTCTCGGGAGGCAGAGGCAGGAGGATTGTGATGTGAGTTGGAGGCTGAGCTCAGGGCCAGCCTGAACCACAAAAGCGAGACCCTGTCTCAAAAAACCTAAAAAAAGAAAAAAAAAAAAAAACTGGAAAAAAACCGGTTTTCATTGAGTTGGGTGTGGTGACACATCTGTGATCTCAGCACTCAGGAGGCTGAGGCTGGAAGACTGCCAGGAGTTTGAGGCCAACCTGTCCTCCATAGTGAGTTCAAGACCAGCTGAGACTACACAGCAAGACCTTGTCTTAAAAGAGTCAGTAAAACATCACTACAGTTACGGAAACCCTGTTTAAAAGAATAAAAAGACTTCACCACAAGCTGTAATTCACAATCTTTCCTTTCCTGTGAGTGTGCTCAGGAGGAAACCCAGGGACCTGGGCATGCTAGGCAAGTATGCACCCACCACTATGCTAGACCCCTAGTCTTTTTTATTTTATTCATTTATTTATTTATTTATTTATTTTAAACATATGAAAAGGAAACTTTTTTTTTTTTTGAGACAGGGTCTCACTTTGTGGTTCAGGCTGGCCCTGAGCTCAGCCTCCAACTCACATCACAGCAATCCTCCTGCCTCTGCCTCCCGAGTGCTGGGATTACAGGTGTGAGCCACCACGCCCGGCACTGTGGTCTGTGGTACTGGTTGCTGCTGGGTGTGAGTCTCCACACCCAGTATAGGTATGTGGTTACCGGAGATCGAACCCGGTCCTTGCGCTTGCATGACAGGCGCTGGAACCATTGAGCTAAATCCCCGGCCCTAGTCTTTTTTATTTTTTAAATAATACTGGGTTTGATGGTGCACACCTATAATTCCAGCATTGTGAGACACTGAGGCAGGAAGATCCTAAGTTCAAACCTGTCCTGGGAAAATTAGTGATTTAAGAAAACCCTCTCTTGGGCTGGGGATTTAGCTCAGTGCTTCCAGCACCTGTCTTGCAAGCACAAGGACCCGGGTTTGATTCCCAGTAACCACATATAATCTGGGCATGAAGACTCAAACCCAGCAGCAATCAGTACCACACTACACACCACAGTGCCGGGCCTCCCAGCACTCGGGAGGCAGAGGCAGGAGGATTGCTGTGATGTGAGTTAGAAGCTGAGCTCAGGGCCAGCCTGAAACTACAAAGCAAGACCCTGTCTCAAAAACCCTAAAATAAAAGAAAACCCTCTCTAAAAAATAAAAATATAAAATAAATATTTAGGGGTGAATCTCATTGCCAAAACCCTGGGTTTGGTCCCCAAGACTTAAAAACAAAAAATGTAGGGGGCCGGGGAGTTAGCTCAGTGGTTCCGGTGCCTGTCTCGCAAGCGCAAGGACCCGGGTTCGATTCCCCGGTAACCACATAACAATACCGGGTGTGGAGACCCACACCCAGCAGCAACCAGTACCACATGCCACAGTGCCGGGCGTGGTGGCTCACGCCTGTAATCCCAGCACTCGGGAGGCAGAGGCAGGAGGATTGTGATGTGAGTTGGAGGCTGAGCTCAGGGCCAGCCTGAACCACAAAGCGAGACCCTATCTCCAAAAACCTAAAAAACAAACAAACAAAACAAACAAACAAACAAAAAAAAATGTATACAGGATCTTGCTCAGCTCCCCAGGATGCCTTGAATTTGCAATCCTCCTGCCTCAGCCTTCCAATTGCTGGAATTAGAGGCTTTTATCACTAAACCTTTTTTTGTTTGTTTGCTTGAGACAAGGTCTTGCTTTGTAGTTCAGGCTAGTCCTAAACTCAGCCTCTAACTCAGCAGTCCTCTTGCCTCAGCCTTCCGAGTGCTGGGATTACAGGCCTGTGACACTACTCCCAGCACTGTGGTATGTGGTTCTGATTGCTGCTGGGCATGAGTTACCATGCCTGGCTTTGTTTTATTTTTTTGAGACAGGGTCTCGCTTTGTAGTTCAGGCTGGCCCTGAGCTCAGCCTCCAACTCACATCACAGCAATCCTCCTGCCTCTGCCTCCCGAGTGCTGGGATGACAGGCATGAGCCACCACGCCTGGCACTGTGGTATGTGGTACTGGTTGCTGCTGGGTGTGGGTCTCCACACCCGGTATTGTATGTGGTTACCGGGGAATCGAACCCGGGCCCTTGCGCTTGCAAGACAGGCGCCGGAACCGCTGAGCTAACTCCCCGGCCCTAGATTGCAATTTTAATTGCAATCATGTACTGCATTTTGTGTGCTACTTCAACCTTGGTGTTGGAGTCCCCTAAGTTGATTATTATTTTGTAAATAAATTGCTTATTTAGACATCACTGCATAGTTACAATTTCTGCACAGTGTATGCTTTGTATGTCTCACATGTTGTTCTTCTGAATTCAATTTTATTCTTCCCCAAGTATATCCTTTAGTAGCTTTTTCAGTGAAGGTCTATTTGAGTAACTTGGTCAGTCCTTGAAATACCTGTATTTTGCTGATATGAGCATAGATTTTTTTATTTTCACCAATTTTCTTTCAGCTTTTTGAAAATATTATTCCCCTCATTTTGGTCCCTTTTGTTTCTGATAAGAATTCTGGTGTTATTTTTAATCAGCGTTCTTTTGTTAATAATAGTAATCTGTGTTTACTTTTTAGTTGCTTCTACAATCTTCTCTTTGCTTTGGTTGTTGTTTTCGTTTTTATTTCTGTAGATTTAAACTGAGGATTTGTTTTTGCTTTTACTGTTTAGGGTTCTGTTTTTCAGATCTGAGGCTTCATGTCTTTCAACAACACTGGAAAATTTCTCACCGAATCTCTGTTTTTTCCAGTCCTAGGGATGAACGCGTGGTCTATATACTGAGCTACTTCTCTGCTCCTTTTTATTTTGAAGGGGGTTCTCAAACCCCAACATTTTGCCCAGGGGCGGTTACAATTTGTGTGTCTTCTGCTTCAGCCTCCCAGAGGGCTGGAGTTAATTTCTTTTCATCTTGCCTCGTTTCCATTTTCTCTACTCTCTGCCAGAACTCCCAGAGGCTAGAGTGGGGACTCCCACTCCCACCGTCTCCCATAACTATTCCATCTCTCCAAGTTCTCCTGTCTCTTCTGCACGGTGGCGCACACCTGTAATCTCAGCACTCAGGAGGCAGAGGCAGGAAGATCACTGTGAGGTGGAGGCCAGCTTGGGATAGACAGTGAATTCAGGGTCAGCCTGAACTATACAGCGAGACCCTGTCTCAACAAACAAGCCCTTTCCACAGACTCCAAGCCCCACGGCTCCTTTGGGGCAGGGAATCCTTGTAGCAGGGGGATTTTGGTGCACGTGGGTCTCTCCTCTTCAGGTCTCAGCTCAGTCGAGGCCGTGTCCCCGCACTGCGCGGCCGGAGACAGCAGTGGAGTGGGGCGCTGGATGAACCTCAGTGTCCGCAGGGTCCTTTGTGTGACTAATGACAGTGGTGACAAGATGCTTTCGAGCCCCTGGGGTGTGAGTGGCAAGGCGGAGGCTGACTGGGTACAGTGTGTGCCGGCACGCTGAACTCTGGCTTGCACAGGGAGCCCCGGGGCCAGCCCGCATGAGGCGCAGAGTTGGGCTGGGATCTTTGTCCTAGAAATTCATCGGGGGATTTGGAGACATCCTCAGGCCCCTCCGAAGGCCGATGAGCTTTGGAGTGGAGGAGGAAAGGGGCGAGGGAGGGTTGAGAGAGGCTGAGGTGGAAAGAAGGGCTGTGAGCAGAGGGCTGTGGGCGCCCCTGTGAGCCGCGAGGGGATTTATGGAACTGTATAACACACCTGCGTTCCTTCAAGTCCTCGAGCTGTTGCAGCAGCTAAAGGGAAGAACCCCAGTTCTCCGGCCTCGGGCAGCTGTGTGGAGTATGTGGTACCAGGAGCAACAAAGTAGCAGCCTTTCTGAGCCCACGCAGTCCTCCTGCCTCAGCCTCCCCAGGGCTGAGATAGTCCATCTCTCCAGCAGCATCGCAGCTCCGATCTCTGATCTGATCTGTCCCTTGTGTGCCAGCGTCTAGGTCACTGTCCTCGTGTTTCATGCCATGCATCCCACTGCGGCTGACTTACAGCTTGTCCCTGGGGCCACAAAGCAAGTCGCCACCTCGGACTCCATGTGCTGTCGTGGGGCCATCGCCGCCGTGGTGGCCTCCAGTGTGACTGTCCTCGCCCTGGGAGTCCTTTTGGGTAAGAGGCCACGGGATGGGCTGGCTGCATAAGTCAGGTGGCTGGAGCCGGGTGGCGATGCTCACGTGGCTGGGTAGTGTCCCCCATCATCCCACAATCATAGATGGGGACAGAACCGCAGGCTGAGCCTTCAGGCCACTGAAGAGAGGAGGCGACAGCTTCAGCGCTGGGACCCAGAGATGGATGGGGAATGAGGGGAGGGCATGAGTCCATTTCCACTTTCCCGGTGGAAGAGGTTTCAGGAGTGGGGAATTTTTCCTGTCAGGTTGAAAGGGAGATAAATAGAAACAGAGACACAAAATTGTTTTAAGTCTTAAAAAATTTGAAAAAGTATCAAAAAACATTTAAAAAATGAGAGACCACGACTTGGCGAGAGTGCACACCTGTCATCTGGAAGGCTGAGGCAGGAGGACTGCCAGTCTGAGCCCAGCTGGGCTAGTCACTGACTTAGCGAGACCTTGTCTCAAGTTAAAAACAGAAGGGGGGGGCGCCAGGGAGTTAGCTCAGTGGTTCTGGCGCCTGTCTCGCAAGCGCAAGGACCCGGGTTCGATCCCCGGTAACCACATAACAATACTGGGTGTGGAGACTCACCCCAGCAGTAACCAGCACCACATACCTCAGTGCCGGGCGTGGTGGCTCACGCCTGTAATCCCAGCACTCGGGAGGCAGAGGCAGGAGGATTGCTGTGATGTGAGTTGGAGGCTGAGTTCAGGGGCCAGCCTGAACTACACAAGGAGACCCTGTCTCAATAAACCTAAAAAAACCCCCAAAAAACAAAAACAGAAAAACAGAAGGGCGGTGGGGGGAGCTCAAGGTGAAGGCCGCGGGTTCCCCCCTCAGCCCAGGGGGTTGGGGGAACCGAACTAAGATGGAAACAGCTCCTGTCCCATACAGCACAGATGTGGAGGAATAGCACACACTCCCGGAGGCGCTGTGTAGAGGCCCTCCCTGTAGCACACAGCAAACAGTGCTGATTTTTCCTTTGTGTCAGGCTGGGGTTGGAACCGGGTCCGGTGATGTGAGGTAAGAGCTCACCATTGACCTGCACCCACAGCCGCCTTTTAAAAAAATTTTCTCATTTTGAGACAGGGTCTCACTAAGTTGCTCAGGCTTTATTTGAATTTGCAATCCTCCTGCCTCAGCCTCCCAGGCGATGGGAAGGACAGGCGTGCCCAACGGTGTCTAGCTGGCTATATGTGTATGTGTATATATATTAGTTTTATTATATATATATATATAATATATATATATTATATATAAATAAGTTTTTTGAGACAGAGTCTTGCTTTGTAGTTCAGGTTGGCCCTGAACTCACTATGTAGCCCAGGCTGGCTTCAAACTCACAGTAGTCCTCCTGCCTCTGCCTCCCAAGTGCTGGGATTACAGGCGTGAGCCACCACACTCGGCATTGTGGTGTGTGGTACCAGGGATAGAACTGGGGACCTTGTTCTTGCCAGGCAGATGCTGGAATTACTGAGCTAAATCCCTGGCCCCCTATGTGTATTTTTTCAAGTGCAAACTTTTGGAAAAAGTAAACCTTACCAAAGGGTAAATATATTTAAATCAATAAAAGTTCTCCCAGGTCATATGGCTCAGGGTTCTTCCTTTGGCTCCAGAAACAACCAATTAATTAGACTCTGAAATTTCCTCCTGGAAAACAACTTCTGGAAAATAATTTCTATAGGCAGAATAATGCACCTGAACAGTTTTACTTTCCTGCTATTCTGGGTGCTTCCTTGCCTACTTTTTTGCAGTCTGAGCCCCAAGCTCAGTCCTCTCCTGTTTACTGTGTAGATCTTCCTATTGAAATATGAAAGCCTGTCTTTTATTTAGGTTTTATAAATGGTAAAGAGCTTCAGAATTCTGTGTGATTATCTTTGTTCATTTTGGTTTTTGAGAAAATGTCTCTCTCTATAGTTCAGTCTGGCCTTGGACTTACTGTATTGCCCCAACTGGCCTTGATTCACAGGGATCCTTCTGTCTCAGCCTCCTGAGTGTTGGGATTACAGGTGTGGACTACCACACCTGGCCTGTTTTATTTAAAATAATATGAAGGCAATAGTACCAAAATACCCCCAAAATCCAGGGCTGGTGTGGCTCTGTGGTCTTTGTCTAGCCTCCACGAGGCCCTGGGTTCTATCCCAGCACCACAAAAATAGATATTTTTTAAAAAAGGAAATTAAATGTAAAATTTGTCCACTGTGGATTAGGCCTGTGGATTATGGGAATATAAGTGATTGTTCTTTTCTCTTCTAGTTCTTTTTTTTTGTTTATTTGAAGGTGCAGGGTCTTCACACTTAACTACTTTTCAGCCCATTTTTAGTTATATATTGAATATTTTGAGACAGGGTGTCCCTAAGTCACTAAGCTATGATCCTCCTGCCTCAAGTCCCCGGAGTCCTGGATGACAGGCATACACCTCTGGGTCTGGATTGTAAATTGTCATAATTTTAACAAGTGTTTTTTTTTTTTTTTTTTTTTTTTTTTT
>PVIR01029279.1:0-21249 GCA_004026965.1 Petromus typicus | reverse complement strand
GAGGTCCAGGCCGTTACGGCTGACCAGTGGCAGCTCTGGGAGGGGATCCAGTGCTGTAGGCCCAGAATCCATTCCCCCCCCACCCCCCCGCAACGAGGCCAAAGGGAGCCTCAGATCAGGGTCACGGTGGAGTCCTCCCTCCTCCCCCCTCCCTTGCACCCCACCAGGCCACTTACCTGGCCAGCATCAGGCCAGGTACCCCCAGCATGGACAGCAGGGTATGCTGAGGGGAGAGGCCGGCCTGGGTGAGGCCCAGGTAGGACAGTGATCCCAGCAAGCCTGCTCCCCCGGTGCCTGAGGACCACCAGGAAATCACAGCCCTGAGGAGGAGGCAGGTGCACTCAGGGGGACCAGGGCCAACGAGGAGGGCCTCTGTCCTCCCTGCCCTCAGGCTCACCTGGGGTAGAAGGCGGTGAGTGAGAGGAAGGTGACCTCCCCCAGACCTGAAGAGATGCTGGTCAGGACCACACCTGGAGAGGGCAAGCATGGAAGAGGCCTTTCCCGACAGTCTCGGGCCCTACGGCCTTTGAGCACGGCCTCACCTGCGCTGGCTCAGAGGGGCTCAACCAGATTCCTCGGGAAGGCTGGATTCAGATCAGGAGGGGAGCGACCCCTCTTCTGCACGAGCTGGCACAGGATGAGGCCTCCACCCACCCGTCTTCCAGCTGGGCCATGGGGCCCCCTGACACTGCTCCCTGCGGTGGGCGTCCAGTCTGCTAACCTCCCCACTGACCCTTCCACACTGCCCTGTCTCCCACTTCCTTCTGAGGCCACAGAAGTAACCCCTTCCCTCTGGGAGGCTTGAGGATCCCCCCGGAGGCTCCCCCGGCCCAAGGGGCCTGCCAGAGAACCGCACACTCACCGCACAGCCTGGTCCCCACCGAGCGGGAAAAGGCAACCAGGACAAAGCTTCCAGCGGAACAGGCCCCGCTGATGAGCACCCGAGGGCTGAGAGGGAGAGAGGTATGGGCAGGTTGGCAGTCCCCGATGCCCAGCCTCCTGCCAGCCCCTTCCCTCCCACCTGCCCTTCCTCCCGACAGACCTGTAGGGCAGCAGGTGCAGGCCCAGAGGCGCCAGCAGCTTGATGATGAGGGTGGGGAGGATGTCCGCCAGGAGCACTGCCTGAGACAGAAGAACAAAATGAGACCCAGCCCAACGCAGGGACAACGCTGCCAACCACGAGGCTGGAGAAGCCGAGAGTCAGTCACGGAGTCTGAAAACAAACACAAACCCTGCACCCAGCGCACCCATGGCTCCAGCCTCCTCTTCTGGAGAGGGGGTCTTACAGTGCTTAGCTCGTGGTAGTGTGGGCGGCATTGGATAGATGCCATTCAAGGAAAGGGCTCAGTACTTGGCAGCCTGAATAATTACAGCCTTGACAGTCTTAGCTGGGTGGGTGATGGGGGCTGGGGCTGGGCGGTCACGGGTGGCCAGTCAGGTACTCACAGCCGTGGAGATGGGGTTGCAGTCAAATCGAGATGAGCTGTTGCGAGGGATGGGTGTTGGATCCGGGTCCACCTGATGGGAACAAGAATGTCTTCACCCAGGGAGGCGGGCAGGTGGACACGGCGCCAATCTCAGCTTTATTCTAGCTTGAAGGATGGCTCAGGCTTAGCCCTGCCACACGCCTCAATCCTATCAACCCTCCACACCCGTTTCGTGTGGAACTTGGGATGGTACCCAGGACTTCACACATGCGAGGCAAGCGCTGTCATGGAGCCACATCCCAGCCCCAGCCCCTGGGTCTGTCAACCTGGCACCCAAAGTTCTGCTAAAGATCTTCCTGCCTCAAGGGTCTGGGAGACTAGAACTTTAGCCCCCTGCCCACCAACTGGCCACTTCATCCCACCAGTTAAGGATCCTCTGCCCCCGGTCAGGCCTTTTCCGCCCACAGGGACTAGGTGGTGGAAAGGGGCTCACTCACATGGCTCTGGTTCCCCGCTGCCTGCTCGTGTCTAAGGATGTCGTGGGCAGCGCTGAGCATCACCACGTAGGAGAAGTTGTTGCAGAGGCCCAGGAGCCTGTAACAAGTAAGATGGACCTTTGCCTGTGTCAGACCCGCAGTCCGGCCACGGTGCCGGCAGGTCTCTCCTGACCTGTGCCCTCAATCTGTCCCTCTTTTCATCCTCTACCCAGCTCCAAGCCTGCTGCTTCCTGTTTCAATGGCTGCAGGCTACTTGCGTGAAAAGTAAGGATATCATGTCTCTCCTGACTGCCTTGCGAAGCGCTGCAGGCACTGAAATAGTACCAAAGCCCTTTATGACCCATGAAGGATCTTGTTCACTTACTTTCACCTTTTAGAGCCCTGCCGAGTGACGGGGAAGAAAGCGGACTCCCCCTGTGGGTGGTACCACAGAGCTCTGCTTCCCGAACTCAGCAGGCTGAAGCAGGAGGATTGCTGTGAGTTCAAGGCCAGTCTGGACTAAATAGTCAGACCGCGTCTCAAGCAATTAAAAAAGCAATGAATAGGAAGTAGGACTGGTGTCAAAGGTTTCAGAAGCATGTGATGTGGCTCTTCCTGTTTTACCGCTGAGGAAACTGAGGATCTCAGAGCAGTTAAGTCGCTTTTCCAAAGAATCACCTGGGAAGCCACTCCAACCCAAGTCTTCCATATTTAGGCTAACGCTAGAAGATTTCGCAAACTCTGTGTTTCAGTGGTTTCAAGAAATAGGGCCGGGAATTTAGCTCAGTTCTGGCCAAGTGCAAGGGCTCAGGTTCACTCCCCATAAACCAGGTGTGATGACTCACGCCCATCAGCAATCAGCACCACATACCACAGTGCCGGGCGTGGTAGCTCACGCCTATAATTCCAGCACTCAGGAGGCAGAGGCAGGAGGATTGCTGAGTTTGAGGCTGAGTTCAGGACCAGCCTGAACCACGAAGGGAGACCTCATTTCAAAAAAAAGGAAGAAGAAGAAATAACATAATTTTTTTTCTGGTGCCGGGGACTAAATTTAGGGGCTTCACACTGAGCTACAGCCAGTCTTTTGGGGGTTTTTTTAAAAATCTTGAGACAGGGCCTTACTATGTCACCAAGTTGCTAAGGCCAGGCTTGAACGTGGATCCCTTCCTGCACAGCCTCCAAGAGTGTTGTGATTATAGGCGTGCGTCACACACCCACTGTTAACATCTTATAAAGTTTTAGCACTGATGGATTTGAGTGTGCAATAGAAAAACACTCGTTTCCTATGGTTAAGTTGTAATTTAGTTTCTTTTTAAAGTAGCATATTACAAAATGGTAAGGCTGAGCTGGCTCGGAGAACTTTAGGTAAATAAGCCTTCAGGTAGAATGAAGATCTGGCCAGCAGGTGAAAGTGATTACATAAATAAGTGACACTCAGCAAACTCCCAGGCAGCTCCCGGGCAAACCAGTGGACTCAGTAAATATTTGTGGATCAACTCCTTTTCCTAGCCCTTTCCTCCTGTCACCTCTACCTTTTTACCTGTCAAGTGTTTACTTCTGTTGATCTCTCGGGCCACTCACCAGAAGCCCACCGCGTTCTTCCACTGGGCACCATGATACTCCAACCGAGGGGCTCGGGGCTCCGGGGCGGCCTCTTCCTCTGGGGGGAAGAGAAGAGACCGTGACCCCCAGCCGCGGGCAAGTGGGGGTACCCTCCTGGGTAGAGGGGTCACTCCCAAGAGCGCAGGCCCCAATCCTCACCCTCAGAATCCGAAAGGCGCCGCCACGAGCCCGCACAGCATCCCATAGCATCGAGTTGAAGTTCTTCGATGGGTCCAAAGCCAGAGAAGGTTCAAAATTGGCTCCGACCGGGCAGACGGGAGTCTGTGGCAGGTGGGAAGGATCAACGCCTCATTGCCGTCCCGGCGCCGGCACTCTGCCGCCCTCACGCCAGGCAATCCATCAGCCGAGCCCGACTCTGCCTTGCACCCTCCGGCCCTACCACGCCCCACCGGTCGGAACCTGCCCCCGCCCCTTCAGAGCAGAGGGCCCCCTAAGGGCTGTACCTTTAAGAGCCGAGGAGCATTCCGAGCCAGGTAGCTCCAGGTCTCCTGTCATGTGACAACACATGCTGGTGCCGTCACGTGATTGGAGGTCCTCCCCACTTCCGGCTCCTCTCTGTCTTCGCTTAGAACCTTCTCAGTTATGGAGCAATACAAAGGAAGAGGCCAGGAAAAACACTAGTTTTACATTTGAGCGAGAGTAACAGCAAAGTAGAGCCTTGATGAGCAGCTCTCAAGGCTGTTTCCCGTTGCCAACACTAGTAATGGCGTTTGCGGCTTCAGCTCCCCTCCCATCACCTTCGCTTGCCAAAACCAAATATGGCTACCTGACCGCAGCCGGTCCGGCCAGACTGGTTCTGGCTGAGAACCAGGCCAACCATCGTCACATCGTTCATAATCGTATCAGTTTCTTTAACAAATTGTTTTAGAAAACTAAAATAAAGACAACATCCACCCAAGCAATTTTCAACAATCATCTACTGGAAATATCTTAAGATGTTAAGTACACCAAATTATCCTGGAGCCGAACCAACCAACCAAAACACAAAAGTAATCCAAACTCTGCTCTTACAGATGAGAAAGCTATTGAGGTCCAACAAAATTAGTCCTGGAGGGGACCTAAAGATTAAATCAGCAGTAAGAAACAGTATTAGAGGCAGGGAGTCATGGAATAGGCTGCTGAATCAAGGGTGCTTTTATCAGATGATTCTGAGGCCTAAGATTCTAATTCTGTGCTCTCTTCTAAAGTAGGGTTCGCTTCACATAGTCCCAAATAAGAAGTCATTCCCTTACCTTCTGGAGATGGTAAAGCAGCAGCATTCTGACTCTTCTTTATCACGACCTTTCCCTCCTAAACTGCTATGGCTTCCAACAACCTGGGCCCAGCTCTGCCAGGCCTTAAGAAAGCTATTTGAAGTATTTCCGTGTGCTGTGTTTCCCAGATCATTCAACCAGTGAGAACTAGGAACCTATCTACTACGCATGCAGGGCTCTAGAAATACAGCAGTGTTTCTGCCCTCAAGCAACTCGCAGTAGGAGGGAGACACAAATAATCACAAGAAAAAGCTGAACCGAGTTCTGTTTTGCAATAACCAAAGATGCAGGAATGAGTATTGGAATCACTAAACCAGCTCATACCTCTGCTTAGATACTGATGTGGAAATGGAAACCAGAGCTCCCACGAGCCCCCTCCTCTCTCCTCTTTGTCCTCAGGCAAAACAGGAACTAGAAACCCGGGGCTTCCTCTCACAGAATGGCTGTTGTGGCTGCCCCCCAGGCCCCAGTGTCAAGACCTGGGTCACTTGGGCTTCAGTTGCCACGTACACCGTGCCCATTTCAGAGATTTCTTGGTCCCACTTTTTTCTCCTGGAATCCCCTCTTCTCTGTAGCTGCGAAGGTGCACCTAAAGCCCCTGGGCGATGCATACTAGCTGTACTGCCTGGGGCGGAGGCTGCTGCAGACCTGTGGGAGGTGGGCAGGGCCTAGGTCAGGGCTGCGTCAGGAAGGGACAGGGGAAGAGGAAGTATCTTAGGTCCTGGGGAAGTCTAGTTTGTCCTGGTGTGGAGGGACGGTCCTTAGCAGCTCTCTGGACACACAGACACAGACAGAATGGACTTCCTCCGGCAACACCTCCCTGGGCTGCATCAAGCCTTACGGGGGGCACTGGTGAGAGAGGCGGAGATGCCAGACTTTCACCCTGCATTCTTTGTGGCCTCATCTTTCCTGCTTCGACCCTCTCCTCAGATTCCTCTCCTAGAGCCCAGCTGCTTCCTAATCCAGGCTTTCCCTGGTTTTAATCTACCTCCACAAGGGCACTCCCACACCCCCAGTCTGGGTCTTTTTGTGTTCCCTCTGGAGGTCCTGTTCTCTTCTCCCAGACCCCAGAACCTCTTCTTTTTCCAGGGCACCTCTGCCCAAGGCCCTAGGGAAAGAGCCAGGCCTCCCCTGAATGTTTTGCCCCCTCTCTTTTTTCTTCTAGGACTCCCTCAGCACCTTTGTCTCCTACCTTATGGGAGATGAGGTCCCCACTATAGAGCGGGAAGTGCAGGTAGCCGAGGAGCTGGGGGCAGTGGCTTCAGGAAAGCCAGGGAAGAGTGCGGAGGAGGAAGCGCAGGAGTTTCTGCACAGCCTCAGAGGCGGCCAAAGCGAGGGGCTCGGAGTGCTGAGAGGGGCTGGAGAGGCTGGAGGACTCCAGAAGGAGAGCTCAGCTGCCGAGCGGGTCTGGGGGTGGGGAGAAGGCAGCTCCTGCGGGCCCAGGGCAGGTAGGCCGGACTCCGGGGCCTGGGAGGCAGGCACAGCAGTCAGGGTCCCAGAGCCAAGTGATTGCTTAGGGGCTGAGAAGACCTCTGAGGCAGAGTCTGGAGCTCACAGAGACAGGAGCAGTCACGCCAAGGAGAGACATGAATCTGAAGAGCAGGAAGTGCACAGAAAGGAGCCGCTGAGGACCTGGGGACAGGAGGAGGAGGAGGAAGAGGTCAGGGCAAGAGAGACAGGGGTGGCCAAAGGGGTGGAGTCAGAGCAGCCCTGGCGGAGGGAGCCCCACTGGAAGGCTACTGCTGAGAGGGACAGCGTAGCCCGGGACGCTGGGGAAATACAGCCTGTGGTCAGGGAAGCAGTGGCAGAAACCGAGGTGTCTGGAGCCACAGGGCCTCAGAGGGAAAAGGAGGAGGTGGTAGAAGTGAGGGCTGGCCAAAGCCCAAGAGTGCAGGGGCCACAGGGCCCAGGGGCAGAGTCTGAGGACTGGACAACTTTGCATAAAGAAGAGGCCAGGACAGCCCTCGGCAAGGAGGAGGCCAGGGAAACCACAGGTGGAGAAGACAGCACAGTCTCAGCCAGGGAGGAGGCTGGCCTGCTAGGAGGCAGGGAGACAGAAGATGGGCCAGTCCCAGGAGACAGAAGTCCAGGAGCTACTAGTAGTGTTAGGATCCTAGAGGAGGCCTCCAACAGAGACCAGGAAGAGCAGCCAGAGAAGACAGTAGATAAAGTGAAAGTTTTCCCCGAACAGCCTTGGGCCCTGGTTACTGAAGCAATAGCACAGCCAGCTCAGACCCAAAAGACACGGAGGGAGGCTGCAGGGGCCCGGGAGCCAGAGCAGGAGGCCAGAGAGGGCTTTGGAGGGCGGACAGGTCAGTACAGGAAAGAGGCCCAGGGCAGGCAGAGCTCGGAGATCAGGGCTGGTGGTGCCAGTCTGCTCGTGGAGACCCTGGCAGAGGAGCCCACGGAGAAGAATGGGAGTCACTGGGCCCCAGAGGCTGAGCTGACCCCAGATAAGGAGGCTGAAGGTGAAGCAGACTCAGAAGTAGCCCTGGAGGCCAGGCCTGAGGAGGAGTTCGTGTGGGAGAGAGGCCAGGAGGCTCCGACCAGCCGAGAAGCCCTGGCCGGGGGGTGGGGTGCCCTCCATGCCGGGGTCCCTGAAGGCCAGGGCCCTGAGCTGGTGGAAGATGCCCAGACACTAGCGGAGCCACCTAGCGAGGGACAAGGGTGTGCGAAGGAGCCCAGGCGAGGTCCAGGCCTGCACAAGGGAGAGACCCAAAGTGGGGAGGAGCCCAGACGGCTGGGGTCTCCGCCTCCTGCGGGGCTCGGGGCACGAGGCGAGGAGCGCTGGTGGAAAGGGGACACAGCGAGCGGAGTCACCCGGGACGGGAGAGCGGAGGCTGCAGGAGGCCGGACCCTCGAGGCCAAGGGAGGCTGGGAGTGTGAACCGCCAGAGGCCCTGGGGTGGGCGATGGAGGAGCGGGAGACCTCTGCGGTGGGGAGGCAGGAGCTCCCGGGAAGCCAAGGGGCAGAGGCCGGGACGGGCCAGGCGCTGGGAGGACCAGAGCCCAGAAGCGCCACAGACGCTGTGGTGGAGGCCCACAGAGTGCCCAGAGAAGGCTGGTGGCTGGAGGAGGGCAGCGGGCACGCTCAGACCAGCCCTCTGTCCGATGAGATGGCAGAGGGGCAGGCAGCAGGGCGGGCTGGGGGAGCTTGGGGCAGTGAGGACAGGGAGGAGGCCGGGGGAGGCGTGGAGCTGGTAGAGGCTGCGCAAGTGCTGCTGGGAGGAGAAGCCAGGGAGTGGCATCGGAGAGAGCAGAGGGGCCTCAGTGAAGGGCAGCGTGGGGACCACCACCCCGAGGCAAAGGTGCAACAGCCTCTAGGTGCGGACGACACCCAGGGGCCTGATGGCTGGAGGACTGCTCCACAAGACCTGGAGGCTGCCCGGGGCCAGGAGGGGCAGCCAGCAGCCCAGCCCCATGTGGAGACTGCACCTGGGCCCTCTGCCACTGCAGAGGCCATGGCAAGTGTCAGAGGGGACGCTGACAGCAGCTGGAGTGAGGTGAGGGCCCTGGTGTGGGCCAGGGAGGGACAGAAGGAGGCCGGCCCTGCGGAGCTCCATGCCTCCTTCCCCGCAGGCCGTGCTCCCCGGGTCCCGCCTGGACGTCTCTGTCTCGCGGAGCCGTGTGCTTCTGTCACGGAACTCCTCAAAGCGTCGTTCACGGCCCTCTTTCTGGAGGACACTGGACCCTGAGCAGCCGGACCCCGCCAGCCCGCAGCCTGAGGATGACGTGTCCACCCCTCAACAGAGACCTCCTCAGCTAGAGGAAGCCCCGGAGCCAAGTCCCTCAAGGTCTGAAGGGACCCCAGAGCTGGCCAAGAGAAAGCTCCTCGGACACGGGTAGGCACCAGGCCTTGGACTTGGATGGAGGAGCAGGGGCTGGTGGCAGTGGACCCAAGGGCCCCTCCCATTGGTCTGTCTTCCTCCGCAGGTTTGGCCTGGCACACCCTGGTATGATGCAGGAGTTGCAAGCCCGGCTGAGCCATCGGAAGCCCCACTAATGGAGAACCGCCTGCCCTCTATGGCCAGCCTGTGCAGCCCGAGGGCCCTGGGGGCCTCGCCTGACCTGGCTCGTGGCCACCTGCATGCTTCCCACTGTCTGGGGCTCACTTGGTGTCTCGTGTGTGGAGCAGACAAAACCAGACAACGTGAAGACTTTGATTCTCCCATGCAGGCTGGTGGAGCCTCGTGCCCTTGGGGCCTCTTCTCGAGGCCCCTTGCCCTGGCCACCTCCTCAAGCTGCCCCAGATCCTCAGAAGACAGCACAGATTTGAGGGAATGCTCCCCATGGTCTCCCTCTGAGCCCTACTGCTTGCCTGAGTCTTCCAGAGAGCTGCCGGGGCAGCACAGCTGTGGGTGGAGGCACAGCTGTGGGTAGAAGCAAGGGGCCCGCAGGCTGAGGGACACTGCATGGACTCGGAGGTCGAGGGGCAGGAGGCCAGCCTTGAGTTTCCAGTCCCAAGCTCTGCTGGTTACTATGGCAACTGAGGGGCCCGTCAGGGAAGGTAGACCAGAAGCCTCACCTATGCAGGAGCAGGGAGGGTTCTGGGGGCCAGAGGCTACCAGCAGCACTGTGGACATCCTGCTCCTCAGGAGCCAGAGAACCCTCCTGTGACAAGATGGCGAAGCAGAGAGAGGGTGAGAAGGCTTTATTAGTCACCTAGCATGGTGACCCAGCCTGGGGACGAAACAATAAATAAATCATCTTCTAAACAATAAATAAATATCCAAGAAATAAATATCTGGAGGGGCTCTGCATTATTGGCTGGAGGTGGGGCTGGAGCCTAGTGGAACTTTTGCCTGGTCTGAGGCAGATGGACTGAAGGCTGCCCTCTCGGCCAGGACCTCAGCCCCGAAGTGCTGGAGGTTCAGGGCAGGGGACCAGCAGGCCACTCCCTCAGGACTGGGAGCCGGGCGTGGGCGTGCGGCCGTGGACAGCAGCAGGAAGTCCCGCACAGCTCGTGATAAGACCAGCTCCAGGGAGTGCAGCAGCTGGTAGGTGTAGAGCAGCTGGGGCCAGGATACCTGCGCCCCTGGGAGCAGCCCCGGCCCCACCTCCTCTTCCTCTTCCTCTTCTTCTTCCTCCTCAGGGAGGTTGAATCCTGCGGCCAGCCCCTGTGAGGAAAGGCTCAGGTCAGGCCGTGGCCAGCCAGCGAGTGGGACAACTCCATTCTCTTCGTGCGCCCAGCTCTCCCGGTGATATTGGTGAGCACAAGGCCATCGTTTCCCTGGACAGCCCTGTTCGTTCTGCAGGTGTGGAGCAAGGCAGCCACAGCCGGCCGCACCCCAGGGCTGCCGCTCCGGGCCTGGGAAGTCCCTCTCTGCTCTGTGTGTGCTGCTGCGTTTTCCACTCTCCCTTAGGTAACATTTATTGTGCCCTTTGAACTGTTGAGGAAAACTGGGTAACGTCTGAGAAAGGGAGAGGGACCCACCTAGCTTAGACCCAGCTGCTGCCAGAGGCTGCCCTGGGCACCTAGGGCTCTCATCTCATGGGAGATGAAGCCTGAGGAGTAGGCAGAGATTTAGGGGCAGAGGCGGGGCTGGGTGCAGACATACACCCACTCACACGCACAGACACACCAGTTCTGAAGGCCTCCTTCTGACCTTCACCTGCAAGGGAGGCTTTGGAAGGGGTGATGGAGCCGCAGTCTTGTGTCTCTGTGGAGGGTCACTCACCTGGAAGCGGAGATGCCGCTGTAGGTCCCGGAGATCCAGCCTCACTGCCCACAGCTGCACCCTCTCTGAGCTGGTCCACACGCCCCGGCTGCCCAGCCTCCTCAGCAGGGCATGGAAGGGCCAGAGAGCCTCCCAGAGGAAGCAGAGTCGCTCTGGGTCCTGTGAGGGGAGGGGAGGGAAGGTCAGGAAGACCCCCTCTGCCAGGATGACTGCGTCAGGCCCAACCCTGTACCCGTGCAGGTCTCACTCCTCCAGCTGCTCCGCTCCTTTCCGTCCTGAGATGCCCGAATGCACCTCAGCCCCCCACCCCAGTCCCGCCCTGGTGGCTTCGCCTTCGCCCCAGCTCCGCACACCGCAGCAGCTGCTCTCACCCAGGTCTACCTGTCTCCACCTGCGCATACTTGGTCCTCTCCCACCACACCTCGTTCTTTTTTGCTTTCTTTTCTCTTCTTCCTTTCTTCATTCCCTGAGTATTGAACCCAGAGCCTTCATCCTCAACCCATTTATATTCTGGGACAGGGACCCACTGAGTCACCAAGGTACCCAAGATGGACTCAAACTGTCTCTCCTGGGTTAGTCTCCCAGCATGTTGGTATTACGAGCCACTCCTCAGTTCCATTTCTTGTTTGTTTTTTGAGACAGGTTCCTGCCATGTAGTCCAGGCTGGCCAGGAACTCACTGTGTATTCCAGCCTGGCCTTAAACTCATAGCGGTTCTCTGGCCTCAGCCTCCAAGTGCTGGGATGACAGACATGTGGCCATCACTGAGAGCAGCGTCAGGCCTCCCTCTGTCCATCTCTGCTCCCGCGCCTGCTCCGACCAGCTCGGTCTTCCTTCCTAGCCCCACCTCTCAGGCCTAGATTCTTTTGCCTTTTCCCTAGCCCCATCCCGAATTCCAGATTCACCCTTTTCTCTAAGCACACAATGGGCCTCAGTCAAATGCTGCACCCACACCTCTGCCATTCGGGGCTCAAGCAAGACCACTCAAGTCCCTGCCTGGTTGTGGCTCCTGCCGGCGCCCAGGTCCTCACTCACCGAAAGGTGGCGCCAGGCCTGGAAGGTCAGGGACGCGTCAGGGAGCTGCTGTGGTGGGGGCAGGAGGTCCAGGCTCACCCCCGACAGGTGTGACTCAGCCTGGAGAGGGCACGGTGTGTTAGCAGGGTGGGAGGGCAGGACCCGAGCCTCCCCGACCCAGAGCCAGCGCCCCCGGGAAGCTCACAAAGTGGCGGGCCTGGCCCTGAACCTCAGCGAGCAGCTTCCTGGCAAGATGCAGGCTGACGGCAAACTCCGTGTGCAGCTCCCGCACGCGAAGCGTGGGCCCTCCTGGAGGCCTTGGGAATCCCCAGACACTGGCTTGCACCAGCAGCAAGAAGAGCGCCAGCAGGCTGAGCCCTGGGAAGGCAAGGAAGGGAACAAACAGAGGCTTAAAACTGGATGCAGTGGTGCACCCCTGTAACCCCAGCACTTGGAAGGCTGAGGCGGGAGGACTGTTGTGAGTCTGAGACCAGCCTGGGCTGCACAGTGCGTTGAAGGCCAGCCTGGAACAGTAAGACTGTCTCGGACGGGGGATTTAGCTCAAGTGGTACAGTACCTACCTTGGAAGCACAAGGGCCCCAGTTCGATCCCTGGTACCCCCTCCAAAAACCAAAAGAAAACCAAAAAAGAAAGACCAAAACGAGGAAGGCTTGGAGGAATTCTGGCGAGGGAGGGTGACATGCCTCTCCCAAGCCTGGTCTGTGGGCAAGCTCCACACAGTCACTTTCTCAGGCATCTTTGGAATGGTCCTAACATCCGCAGTGGGCACCGTCTCTCGACGAAGTGTCCACTTTTGCAAGAAGACCTCTGAGGGGCTCTTGACCCCACTAACTCATCTGGCCAGCGCCTCTCCAGTAGACCGACAGCACCTGCACATGGCTGCTTCTTCGTTTTTGCACAGGAGAAGCTGCCAGACTGCAGGTCGCATAGCTGGAGCTGTCTGAGCAAGACCATGTGTTTTCCCAAGTAACTCCGAGGAGGTAGCCGCCTGCCTCCAGGCTGGGCACACTGTTGTACCAAGGATGCCTGGGGCTCTGCCAGATTGCTCTGGTGCCATCAAGTAGCCGCTCAAGCCACAGAGGCTCTGTCGGCCCGGAAGCCTGGCCAGCTGCACTGGGGTCTGCTCCACAAATCTGCAGTGTGGGGTGAGGGGGGGAGGCCGGCCGGCCAGGCAGCAGCCCTGTGCGTCCTCCCCCTGAGCAAGTGTCTCAGACTTGTCTACAAAGCGGGGTTCAGGCTGCTTAGCTGCAGGGTGCTTCAAGCCCTGCTTTCCTGGAAAGAGGAGAGAGCTGTGGGGTGACGGCTCCAGGAAGTGGTACTCAGCAGTATTTTCCTGGGGGCGAGGAAATCTAGCAACCATGGAATTACACAATTCTCCTCGAAACCCGAACCAAAACTGGCCCCCAAGCCCAGCACTGCCCTGGCGGCCGTCCAGGTCATTCCCGGTTCTTCCAGGATCTCAGCCCTTCAGAGTGGCTGAGGGGAAGGAGGGACCACCACTGCCCCCGCAGATTTCCAGAGGGAGTGGGCAATGCCCAGCACCTACTGCCTGGCTTGGAAGCCACTCTGACCTCTGGCATTCTGAAAACGGGGCAGAACAGATTCCTCTTAGCTCTGTGTTGGGGGCAGGGTAGGTGCCCCAGACCTGGCGAATGCTGCCCCTGCCCCGTTCCTCCTGCCTGAGCTCTGCACACCCAGGTCTCCCTGCCCTCTGCAGCCAACCTGGTGTTCTTGGCCCTGGCCTCTGATGGCTCCTCCTCACCCTCAGCCTATGGCCCTACCCACCCTTGTCACCTGCTCCTTTGCTGTCCACACTGGGCCCAGCTCTGAGCTTCAGCCACCAGCTGCATGCCGGACTCTTTCCAAACTTCAGACCGAAGCCCTTGAGCCAGGAGGGGCTGGCTTCCTGGCCTCAGACTCGACTCAGGACGGCCCGTCCATGCTCATTGCTCCACACCCTGCTGCTCTCTGCCTCCCCCTTCCCACAGCTCCCGGCCCGGACCTGCCCTGCTCCACACCGGAGCCTCAGTCCTCACGCTCTTCTCATTTCCACCCTCCAGCCCGCCGTGTCTTTGCCTCGGCCGAGCCGCGGCTCTCCCCATGACCGAGAAACCCTCCCATCCTCTGCCCAGACACCATCAAGAAACCCAGCTTCCCCCTGCCGGGCTCTGACTCACGCCAACCAAGGTCGCCTGCCGTCTGGCCCATGTCAGGGGCCAGCCTCCCGGTGCAGCCATCTCCCAGGAGGGGAGTCTTATACTGGGGGCTGCACCGGTTTCACTTTCTTTCCTGCTTGTACTTTCAGCTTTGTATTCAGTCAGTCCTCCCTCTTGCTAAAATGGGGAAATGTAATTTCCCTTCCCAGAGGGGTACCGCGTGAGGGAGGTGTGGCGGGGAGCCGGGGTTTCAGTCAACCTGAGCTCCTGACTCCCTCAGCTCCTCAGTCTCCGGGGAGCGTCCAGCCCTCTCCCTGAGGCTCCTGGCCACGCAGACACCTGCCTTTCTGCGCGGCACCGTCACTCATCCAAGAGCGCCGCCATCCACTGTTCTTTGGAATATGGATGGCCAGGTAAGGGGATTACCCACCAGGGGGCCGTGGGGCTTTGAGTCATTCTTGCTCTCTTCGGGTTTACCAGATGCCTGGCAGGGGGCGTGGTGAGCGAACTTCGGCTGAGAGGAGTCCTTGGCTGGGGTGAGGGCTCCGAGTGGCAGCTGACCTCGGAGCTGTCTGTAACAAGGGTCGGGGGATAAGACCAGGCCCGTGTTCCATCCCAGGCCCATGTTCCGTCCAGGGCCAAGCGCTGTCTTTGTCCAGGGTAAGTCACAGGATGAGAGCTCAGCCTAACTCCAGGGTCAGGGCCTATTCTGGAGCTGACGACCCTACTGTGTCTACTTGGTTTGGAGCTGCCCGTGACCTGGGCCTCTGTTTGTGATTGGCCAGTGTTGGGCTAGAGCTTCGTCAGTCAGTCCCTTAGTCGGTCGATGGCCAAGGTTCCAACAGAGCCTGGATCGTGTGAGGGCCCAGGCATGGGGTAGGACGCGACCCAGTCACCGGTTAGGAGCAGGGCTCAGTCTGTGGCCAAACTGGGGCTTTGAGGTTAGCATCTGGCCCCAGCCAAGACTCGTAAGAGCCACTGTCAGGGCCGGTACGGGGGTCGTCCCTCCCAGCTCAGCCCCGCCTTCACCACACCCTGGACTTCCCATCTTCTGGGAGAGGATGGGAGTTTCTCGGTCTTCCCCGAGGTTTACTGCTGCCACTTTCCTTTTGGGACTTGTGGGGTTTCCCTGCTGGGCCCCTGCTGAGACAGAAACCAAGGGGGCTTCCCCTTCCCATACCCTGCTCCTTCGCCCTCGCCGGGCTCTGCCAGCAGGGGGGCTGGGGACAGGTGGGAGCACCAGGCACTGCTGAGTGGGTCAGAGGGGTGTGGAGAAGGGAAGGGCGTGGGCAACAGCGCCCTGGCTGCCAGCTGTCCTCAGCAGGAATCCCTACTTCGGCAGCTTATCCGTCCACCTCGGCATGGGTGTGCCTGGTATCCCAAGACTAGTGCTGAGGACGGGCGTCTCCAAGCCCTGCTTCCCCCCAGAGGCGTGACCGCCCCCTGGCCTGGGTGACTGCCCCGCTGTCCCATTCCGTCTCCGCATCACCCACACTCCTGTCCGCTCCTTGTCGGACCAGCCCGCCCCCCTCAGCCCTCCCGGGGCTCCCCACATCCCCACCCTTGTTGCTTCCTCTGCCTTTCAAGGGCTGCAGCTGACCCTTCCACCCCCCCCTGGTCCAGCTCTTGCAACTTCGCACTTGCGAGTGCAGCGGGGAGGAGGGGGACGGCCCTCGCGCTTCTTGCCTCCTGTGAGCTGTGCTCCCTTGGAGACCCCCACCACCTCCAGGGCTCCCATCTCTCCAGCCTTCCCTGAGCCACGTCCTTGTCGTGGGTTTTGCTCTTGAATGAGGTGCTCTTTCCTGCCACAAACCTTGTCGCAGATGGACATTTCACATTTTTAAAATTCTGCTCACTCTCACCTCGGTCAGAGCAGTCCTGACACAGTGGCCTCGTGTTGCTCCTAGACTAGTCCACGCACGCCGTAGGGCCCCTGCGCTTGCTTCCTTCTTCCTTCTTTCCTTTCTTTCGAGACAGGGTCACACTTTGTAGTCCAGGCTGGCCCCGAACTCACTGTGTAGCCCAGGCTGGCCTCAAACTCAGCAATCCTCCTGCCTCTGCCTCCTCAGTGCTGGGTTTACAGGCGTGAGTCACTGTGCCCAGCACTGTGGTATGTGGTACTGGGGACTGAACTCAGGACCTGTGCTTGCCAGGCAGACGCTGGAACCACTGAGCTAAATCCCTGGCCCACGCCCTTCTTTATAGAATGTTCTTTCCGGTGCCTGCAAACTTCACTTTTCATAAGATCTGTGCCCCAGGGTTGCCTTTACTAACCACCCTATGAAGAAATGCAACCCTGCCTACTTCTGCTGAGAATGTCTAGAACGTCTTGTCTGTCTCCATGCATAAGAATGCAGGTTCCAGGGATTCTGCTCAGAGGTCCCGGCGCCCGCCTTGTAAGTGCAAGGGTTCGATCCTCGGTAACTACATACAGCAATGCCTGGCGTGGTGACTCACACCCACCAGCAATCAGTGCCACACACCTGAAGACTCAAGCCCAGCAGCAATCAGTACCACATACCACGTACCACAGTGCCGGGCGTGGTGGCTCACACCTGTAATCCCAGCACTTGGGAGGCAGAGGCAGGGGTATTGCTGTGAGTTCAAGGCTGAGCTCAAGGTCAGCCTGAACTACAAAAGTGAGACCCTGTCTCAAAAAAAAAAAAAAAGAATGCAGGTTCTGTGAGGCCAGATTGTTGAACAAACTCTCCTGCCACAGGTGACTGAGCCAGGTCTGCTTGTGTTCGGGACTGGTGACCTGTAAGCTGCCTGGAAGGAGTGTGACCAGTCTGAGTCCCGAGGTCCCTCCCCGCCGGCCTTCTGCCCCTCCCCAGGAACCAGCCACGTGCGAAAGGAGCCCCTGGGCTGGGCCTTGTGATGGAAGCTAAGGGCTCTCAGGGTAGCACCAGCCTCTGACCACACGGTCGGAGGACAAGCACACCTTTAGGCCTCAGTTTCCACAAGTGGGTCTCGGTAGGTGGGGGCTGCGGTTTGGGGGGGCCGGAGGGAAATGAAAGGGAATGGTGAGGGTGAGAGGGGTCTAAGGGAAGCAGGCGCGCTGAGGCTCCGCGCCCCCGGCCCTCTGGCAGCCAAGAGTCGCTGGCTGGCTCTGGACTTCAGTTTCCTCTGTGAAACATGACTGATTTTCAAGGGCAGCCACAGTTATTTCACAGAGAAGTTAAAATCAGGGAATTTTAAATTTTGAAAAGAAGTTTCTGGGGTAGAAATTTAGCTCAGTAGTGCCATGTGTGCTGGCAAGAGCAAGGTCCTGAGTTGGACCCCCGGTTCTAGGGGAAAAAAGTTTCTAGGTACCTTTCATTTTTATTTTGTAGTACTGGGGATTGAACTCAGGATTTGCACACTGAGCTACACCCCAGGCCCCAGCCCTTTTTAAGTTGTTATTTTGAGAAAGGATATTACTAAATTGTCCAGGGTGGCCTTGAACTTGTGATTCTCCTTTCTTTGGGTGACAGGCAGGCATCACCATACCCAGATAAGTCTCCGGCTCTTTTCGGAGCCCACAGAGTACTCCAGGGGCTTGGCGGAAATCCTGACCTTGAGGGCAGCAGCTAGTTGCTTTGGATGTGACTTTGGGACACTCCTGGGGAGGAGGTCTTGCTTAAGGGACACAGCAGTTCTGTGGCGGCAGAAGACAGTTTCCCGCTGTGTGGAAGGAATCCCTGCCAACACCAAGACTCGGTGAAGCTGAGATGCCGGTGGTGAGGCAGGAAGCCACAGGCGAAGAGGCTGGAGCTGCCCTCACTTGCACAGCTGCTGAGATGCTGAGGCTGAGGCAGCAACCTCCCTGGTCGGGGAGGGCCAAGGCCCTCATACCCTCCCTTGCTGCCCATACTTTACGGCACCATGCCACACCACACCAAGTAGGCAAGTGTCTGCCAGCTTGCATACTTCTTTGTCTCTGTATCTCTCTCTGTCTTTCTATCTTTCTGTCTCTGTTTCTCTCTCTCTCTCTCTCTCTCTCAGGCACGGCACACATGCATAACCTGGAAGCAGAACCTGGCCCTTGGGCATATCTTGCACCATAAACCACATCCTGGCCTGGCCAGATGTCTTCTTTCTGTTGTTGTTCTTTTACAGTACTGGGGATCGAACTTGGGCCCTTATGCTTCCAAGGAGGTGCGGTGTCACTTGAGATAAATCCCCAGCCCTGGCCAGATGTCTTCCCCATCCTTTGCTGACAGCATTGACAAGGGTCCTGGGCATCTGGCCTCCTGCTGTTCACTTTGGGGGCTGATATGGGACCAGTGATCTGGGGGAGGCGAAGGGCCAGGGCTTCCTTTCCCCCATGCAGGGACACTGCACACCCCAAAATCTCTCAGCCAGGCAGGGGTCCAGGGAGAGCTGAGGGTGTGGAGTGCTTCTCCCATATTTCACATGCTTGTTACAGAGTGTTCCCTGCGCACAAATATGGGCATGCAGGGTAGGGGGGATTGGGCTACGAGGGGAGTGTGGAGGAGGTGGGAGCTGGGTGTGTTGAGAAGGAAAGGAACCCCAGGACGGAGGGTTACAGAGGAAAAACACCAGCCTGGCCGTGAAAAGTCCCCGTTCATGTCCCGGCACCGCTCTGCACTTTCCTGTTGGTGCTCCCTTGACCAAGACAGTGCCCAAACACTGTGTTCCAGCTTCCTCATCTGGAAAGTGAGGCCACGTTTCCAGCCCTGCCTGCCTCTCTGCCTGGAAAGGAAGACAAACTTGGGAGAGGTCAAGGCCAGGACCTGGCTTGGCGTCAGGTAGACTCTTGTACGTCCTTTCGGAGCATCAGCGTTGCCAGGGTGACCTGGGTCCAGGTCATCTACTAGGTGAGGCCACTTGTAGCACAGGTAGGCTTCCTTGGCAATTGTCTGTATCCAGCAGCCCTGCCCCCGATGGCTGTGTGGCCTGAGGCAAGTCACCCCACCTCTCCGTCCCTCAGTTTCATCACCTGTAAGTGAGGAAAAGCAAACAAACTCAGCTACAAGGCGAGACAAACAAGAAAACAAACTCACATGACTACTTGAGGGTTCTGTGAGCTGCTGAGGGTGGAGCACTTAGGGAGGTCTGCGCACCCGGGTGCAGCACAGTTATCAGCAGCAGTAAGGCTGGGCCACAGGAAGTTCTCAGGAAATGTCATTAGTCATTAACAGGGCTGAGGGCAGGTGGGCGAGAAGGCAGAGAAGAGGCCACAGTCAGAGCTTAGGAAGCGAAGCGGGTGCAGGCGGGGAAGGGGCTGCAGGACGGGCCCGCTGACCCCAGGCTGCGCCAAGCAGAGCTCACCTGACTGAGGTGTGGTTGCCCCCACAGTGGGATCAGCGCAGACGGGCTGGGCTGTCCCCCAGACCCCCCCCACTCAGAAGACTTCCCTGCTTCTCCACGGAGAGGGCACAGAGTGGATTCCTGACAGACCCTGTCAGGTGAATGGACCCTGGCGGATGCCGGTCTGCATGGGTGCCAGGCTGATTCTGGGCGCCATGATCTTTCCAGGACCCTCACCCTGCTGCCTTCTCTCGTTAGTCACTTCCAGCTGCCATGCCCCGGGCTCTGCTGCCCACTGGGTGTGGAGCTCCAGCTGGGTGGACATTTCATTGCCCAGGGATAGGGCACATGGGCTACGAGTGCCCACCACTGTTCACAGCTTTCTGTCCTGGCTCGTGGGTGCAAGAGGACATAGACAACGTACCTACTTCTGCCCGTCCATTTCCTCCCCTGCCCAGCATGTGCGCCTAGGTCTTAATAGGCTGTCAGTACCTGCTCCGTGGGTCCTCGTCCCATCTCATAGTAGTAAGAACAAAACCCTCACGATGCCTCCGAGGGCTGCCTGGTCCTCCCCACTGCCCTCTGGCCTGGCTGCCCACTCACCACTCCTTCCGCAGGACGTTGCGCCCTCTCTCCCCTTTGTGTAGAGCAGTGCTCCTCAATGCTGCATAGAACCGGCTCCTCTTCCTCCTCCAGGTCTTCTGTGCTGATAAATGCCTCTGTCCCACCCACTTCCACCTACACTAACATCCTCTGTAAAGCCCTAAGGCCTATGTGTTAGTTTTGAGGTCTCTCGATTTTTCTACACATTCTGGGCCATTCCTAAACTCATAAAATCTTCTCCAAACCTCGAACTTCTACCACCTGCTCAGATATCTCGTCACACTGTGAGTGTTGATGCAAATAATTTCCACTTCCCCCGTGTCTCCAGTCTGAGGTGGGGGATGTGGTAGGTCAGGGGGAGACAGGGGTCGAACACTGAAGTCTGGGCGCTGTGGTCCCGCCCACAGAGGTGACTGCCCGGCTGGGGATACTGGCGTGGGGTGAAACTCCGGGGAGACCCGCCAGGCGGGGCAGACTGTCCTTTCCTCCGGTCGGCCACTCGCTTCCCAGCCTGGAGAAGGGCATCGCAGCGTCCTCCACACAAGGGACTGAGAGCACATGAGCCCGAGCTCGGGGTCCTAGAAACTGGACACACCCTTAGTACAGGGTGCACGTCTCTGCGTCGATATACTCAGGATCAGAAGTGTTTGAAGTTCTTTCTTTTT
Source organism: Petromus typicus (assembly GCA_004026965.1). Taxonomy (NCBI): domain Eukaryota; kingdom Metazoa; phylum Chordata; class Mammalia; order Rodentia; family Petromuridae; genus Petromus; species Petromus typicus. Next base: position 1,082 of record PVIR01029279.1, on the reverse strand, counting down.
TAAGATTTTGGAATATTTGCACATACAGGATGAACTGCTTTGGGGATAGGACACTCTAGTCAGAACACGGAATTCACTTGTTTCAGTCATGCCACATAGTACACCCCAGAGACAGCTTTTAGGCAGTGTTTTAACGAAATTGTGTTTTGACTGCACACAGGCACGCAGACTCGGCTCGGCGTTTTCCGGAGTGGAGTCGTGCTGGGGCTGAGAGGCGGCTCCGTGGTACAGCACCTGCCTGGCGTGAGCAAGGCCCCAAGGGTGAGTCACAGCACTGAATTTGGAAATGCAGGACTTTGTAGTATTTCAGGTTTCAGATTTTTAGATCAGGGAGGCTCAGCCTGTGTTGAGAAGCCATCAGACAGAAGCCTCGTCCACTGGCCGGTGGACGAGGAGGTGAGGAGAAAAGAGCCTTGTTTGTGCCGCTGTTGCCCTGTGTGCCCACGTCACCTTGCCCACCTAGTTCCCTGTGAAGTGAGGGGTAAGAGCTGGGTGCAGATCCACGGTGTGCGCGGCCGTGCACTGGATCCTTCCTGCTGCAAAAAGAACTAAATACATACAATGAATAATATAAAACTCTGGGTTTTTCTTTGGGGAATTTTTGGTTCTCTTGCTCAGAGACGGCCACTCTGCCATGGGGGGGCCTAGCTAGGGAGGGTGCGCGTGCCCTCGCCACACTGAGCGGCTCAGGGGTGGGCGTGTGACACAGCAGTGTCTGCAGTCAGGAAAGGGGCCCTCTCTCTGCAGGGGCTGCTGAGCCGAGAGGACGCGTGAGCTGGAAGCTGTCGGGAGAGACTTTCCTTCAGCCTGCAGCCTGCGCAGGAAGCAGAGCTGAGGGCTGAAGGGAAAGGAGTGCTGACTGATTTACTCCCAGCTCCCTGAGCCAGCCATTCCTGAAGCAGCAACTTCTGAAACATTCTTGTCCACAAGCTAATCTTTTCCTTTTTGCTTAATTTGGTCGGCTATCTAGTGCTCTGCTGTCCACAGTTTTCTCAAACTTGCAGCGATCCTCCTGCCTCTGCCTCCCGAGTGCTGGGATGACAGACATGAGGCACCACCCCAGTTTATTTATTTATTTATTT
>PVIR01029278.1:0-21239 GCA_004026965.1 Petromus typicus | reverse complement strand
TTTTTTTTTTCTATCGTATGTCTGTTTAACATAAGTGTGAAAAGGGGTGTCATTTATAGCAGCTGTATAAGCCATTTCTTGTATAACAGCTGGGGAGGCATCTATATAAGCCTTTATATAATCTTGGACCGTCTCTGTCTTCTTAATAGGTCTGATAAGATCTTGGCAGAGGGGATTAATATTTTTTTATGTTAACTGTTTAAGTAATATTTTAGTTCTCTCGCTACGTGGCATCATTTTATGTATATATTTTTTTAGTAGTGTAATGAAATCTTGATAACTTTTTTTATTTGTCTGTCATATTTTTGTTAATGTGTTTTTTTTGGTTCTCGGAGGTGGCAGTGTTTTCTAGGCCATAATGGCATTAGTGGTGACCTCTTTCAAAATTTCTTTTGGAATTTTTATTTGTGATAATGGCGGTAAAAAAGGTCTTGTTTCTAACATCATATCAAGACTGGGCTGTTTATCTTTTTTTTTTTTTTTTTTTTTTTTTTTTTTTTTTTTTTTTTTTTTTTTTTTTTTTTTTTTTTTTTTTTTTTTTTTTTTTTTTTGACATTTTTTGAATTGTCACTCTGGCTCAATCTTTATAGCCCATTCTCTAGACCACATAATCTCTTGGGCTTAATGTAGCTCGGGCGGTCTGATGTCAATCATGAGGTGACATCTATTGAGACGCCAACATTTTTAATACCTGTATAGTGTATGGAGCTGAAGGCCCCATAGTTTTTACTGTAGATTGTAATTTTTTTAAAGTTTTAAGTGCCACCGGTTCCCACTCGGGTTCATTATCTTCAAATTTAGGCATAATAACAGGATAAGCAAAGGTCATATCTCTAGTCCGTCGGGCTTCAGCAAAAGCTGTCTCAATCCCGATAGGGGGGCAAGGATATTTCTTTTGTGGCATAGGTTTAGGTTTATTTTTATCTGTTTGGGGCTGTATTATTGGCAATGTGAGGTGCCCATGATGATCTCGGTCCTCATCTAGTTGATATTTAGCTGTCTCATCATCTAAGCCCCATTTTTTATCTGAGTCTTCGTCTTTTTTATTATCTTTTTTTTTTTTTTAAATGGGAGCAGTCGGAGTAGTCTCTTGGTCAGTTTTTGACATGGTTTATTCAGTTAGAAACTCTATATCTGATTTTTTTGTTAACATGTCTCTAATTTGTATCTAAAGAGGGAGAACCTGTGGTGGTAAAGGTTTCTCCTCATGTGAGGATGTATAATCTCTAATTTTATGTCTTATCTGTTTTTAATCTGGTAAAGTAAGCGAGCCTGTTTTTGGGAACCAAGGAGACACCTTTAACAAGTATTTATAAAACTCTGTAGTTGTTTTATTAGTTATCTTTAGCCCTCGTTCTGTAAGCATATGTTTAAGAACCGAGAGGAATAGTTTCTTACCGGTGGATTGTAGTTGTCCCATGATTGTGTATTAAAATCTTATCTGTCTGTAACCGGCCGTCTGAGGGTCTGGCGAGACTGTAGATCTCTCTGTGGGATCTTATCTGTTCAGTGAAAGAAAGACTGAAAGAAAGAAAGAAATTACCTGTATTCGTGCTCCACGTTGGGCGCCACCTGCCGGAGACTGTTCGCGGTGTAGGGCCTGGGATCGCCGAAGACAGGAATGAACGGAGTCGGAATGGACAGACAACACACGAAGACAAGAGAGGTTGTGATGTTGTTGTAAATTTACTAGGCCTTTTGTGTTCTTTTTTATATATGATTTTTCGGCTTTGTAAAATAAGGGTGATTGTTACAGATTAACAAAAGTTCAAGGAAAAAACAAGAACAGAAACAGAGCAGTGATCAATCATTTTGACATTGTGTAAGGTCGTGTGAGACAGTGATGATTTTCCCATGACCACAAAAATCTTTGTAGATCAGTATGTTTTGTATACAACTTTTCTAAGGAAGTGGATCTTTGTTATTTCTTTAATCTTGTTCCCATAGATTTTATGTGAACATTAATTTATTTTTTGTACTTGTTTATATATTTTTGTCAGTGGCCATGTTATTTTTATTTCAGCTAAAACTATTATGTCTAATAAGGTGTTTTCTGTTTATGTTATTTTTGTTTGGTGAAAAAACACAGAATAGTTCACAGAGAAAAACAAAATAGTTTAGAAGAGAGAAAGCGACTTGTTTTTACATACTGTTAGGCTAACTGTGCGCCTCCTGGCGAAACATACTCAACTCAGGCTCTAGGCCTGGGGAACCTCAAGCCTCAAACACAGGGGTCTTCCGCCTGGGACCCCAGTCCCTATTTTGTCACGCCTTATTTGGCGGGGGCGTGACAATAAATCAGTAATGCCAGTTAAAGAAGCCAGTTCTTTTCAGGCTTATTTTTAAAGGTGTTGGGAGGCAGTGGGTCGAGGTAGGTACTATGATATTTAATGAGTGGACTGATTGAAGTGAATAAGTCATTTAAGGAGCTTTAGTTCATTTCCTTAACAAACTCTTACTGAGTACCAATGATGAAAATGGGGGTACAATATCTAGAATAAAAATTGAGGGTGATGGATTAAATGATAATCTTGATAGGATTGACTGATGGTAGTTAAGGAAATGATTACTAAAAAGGGCTTATTTAAAAATAAAATAACTCAGCCTCTTGAAACTCAGAGGTAATGACTTATTCTTTCTCAGGAAATGATTGCCTTTAGGTATAAAATAATATTGTGAGATCCTGAAAAGATGTTTTATCCTATAACCTTAATTAAGATCATTGTGAAATACATTGCACTTTTTTCACCCTTACTCTATTGCATTTTAAACATGCAAATACATTAAATGTGAATTAAAATTTTTCTATGATTAGACAATAAACACTAATGACATAAATTCCACCCTTACCTTTAGTTGGAAGTCTGGAGGTCACGGTATTTATTTTTGCCTTTATGAAGAAATAGCAAAGATAAAATCTAAACCATGATTTATCATGATTTCAAAGCAATTAATAAAAATATAAGTTTAGGAACATATCATAAGAGAAGTTATTTTGCAGAGTTACAGTGGTGCTACTTTTTATTTAAAAACAGGAAAAAGAGAAAATAGAAAACTCCCTCACTGGTAATTCTACAAAAATCTAAAATAATTTGCAACTTAAATTTCTAGTAGCATATTTTATGAAATAAAATTAATTTTTGATATTTCTTCTCTGATTTTATTTTATAACAAACAACAGGAAAAAATTTTGTCTTTTTTAAAAACAATAAAGAGAAATTTTACTTTTCTGTTTTGATGTGCCTTCAGATCCTAATGCTCTCACTACTTTGTAGATTTGGATCATAGCAGTTATAAGTGAAGTTTTAACACTTCATTCTCAAGGATGTTTTCCCGAGCACTAATTTTTGCTTTGTTTATTGGAAAAACTTGTTGCAGTTCTAAAATAATGTTTTGTTAATAATGTGGTGTGTGTTAAACCTTCATTTGATGTATTTTGCCACTGATAATTATATTTGTTAACTTTTTAAATTCAAACTCAGTTTTCAGCATCCTCAACACCATTTTAAAAGGATATGCCATGTGGACTCTCCTTATGTCCCAGAATTGTCTTCAAGAACACAAATTAGAAGAGAGTGTCTGTCGATAATTCTGTTCTTAAAAGAGATACATCAACAATGTGGGCAGATACTTTTCAAAGAAAATTAATCGCTTTCTTAAATTATATTATAAAATCAGAAGAAAAGGAAGAGACCAAGTGATTTGGGTAGCCAAGATAATTACTAGTGAAAAAGAGGATAGCCGAATGAAGAGCCGCCTGAAATCTCAAGCTCGGATGGCCATATTTGATCCCATTTGTGGTTGACAATGGAGAATCCAAGATAAGGGGAAAAATAGAGTAGAAAGGCCTCAGCAGCTCCTTCACACACATTTCCTATGAGTCAAGTGGACACTTAAGGGCCACTGTACATAACTATGATCCAACAGAGTCAAATGATAATTAGTGAAATTCTCAGAAAATGAAATGGTAAGAGGTGTATGTGGAAGATCTGGCACTGCGGTTGTCTCTTTTCACATTTGGTATTATAAATATAAGTGAATACATATACAAATATGGATGTGAGACTCACATTTTCCTCTCTTGTAAAAACTTTGGCATATATTAGCAACATACTGCCCTAATTATTATTTACATTTACCACACATCTGAGGAGTGAAGATCACTTCACTTTAGTGTTGATTTATTTCTCATTGCTTTTACAAATGAGTAGTACTTGATTGTACAGATGTGCCACAGTTTATTCAGCCATGCACAATGAAGAGTTGGGTTGATTCTTAGCATTTTGTTTTTAAGAATAATGCTGGAATAATAAATGTGTGTATAAATGTATATTTCTGCATATATGTACATGCATGCATATATATATACATAAATACATATATGGACACCAAAAAATATATACATACATACATATATACTTGGATACATATCACTTTCCACTTTGCCTTTGTATTTTCTGTATGTCTCTCTAGAAGTATAGTGGCTGATACAAAGGTGCCTGGGCTATAATTTTGCTCAAGATGGCTAAGTTCCCTGCCAGTTTTCAATCACACCATCTGTCTTTTACCACAGTAACCACTGAGAAATGAACTCTTGGTGTATAGAAATAATTTCACTCAGAGTATATTAAACACATTTTCTGATTAAAATTTACTATTATTTGAAGTGGTGTTTTGTGTTTTATTGTATTGCGCAATGTCAAAGTTCCACAATGTATAATTCACTTTTTATTATAAAAACTTTAAGCATGAAGAATTATCAAAGAACACATATGGATTGGCCTAATACTATACAATTTTTCATTTTGATGTTAACTAATAGTTTTAATTTATTTACTTTTAATTGATTAAATGTATTTATCAAAGAAAACGTATGAACCTTACACAGTGGCTTTGTGAAGCAAATTAACATATATACTATGTTCCTTACATTTTTGTGGTCAGAATACTTAAAATATCTCTCCAATTTTCAGAAATTCATTGTCCTCACCTCATCATGTTGTACAATGTCTCTAGTAATTATTCCTTTTTTCTTGTTGCTCAGTATCTCCCCAGATGTTCCCCGTCTCTGGCCATAGATGACCACACTCTATTTTCTGTTTTTCTCAGTTTGACCGTTTCATGTCCACGTGTCAGATAAATAAGGCATTGTGTGTCTTTCTGGCCTTCCCCTAACAAAATGTCCTTCAAACCTTCCATATTACCATGAATTTGTGCATTTTCTTCTTACTCCTCAGTGAATAGTATTCCGTGGAGAATATGCACCACATTTTCTCTATCCACTCATTAGCTGAGAGATTTAGGTTGATTTCCTGCCTCGTCTGTTTTGATAGTGCTGCAAAAACATGGAAGTATAGATATCTCTTCAACTTACTGACTTCATTTTCTTTGGATGTAAACTTCTCGGGTTAGTAAATTTCTCAGGTTAGATAGAAGCTCGCTTTTCCCTTCATTTTAGCAACTTCCAAAAATGGAATAGTTTTCAGCAGTGGCTGCACTAATTAATCTATATGACTCCAAAAGCTTTGCAAGAATTATCTTTTCTCTGTTCTCAATAGCACTTGTTATCTATTGTCCTTTTCATACAAACCATTCTACAAAGTCTGAAGTGATATCTCATTACAGTTTTAATATCCATGTATCTGATAAATTCTGATATTGACTTTTCATATATCGCTTGGCTTCTTTTAAATAATATCCGTATGAATCCTTTGCCTATTGTTTAACTGGGTTGTTTTCTAATTATTATGTTGCTTTAATTCCTTTTATATTTTGGATATTAACTTTTTATCAGATTAAGGTTTGCAAATAATTTCTCTAATTCTGCATGTTGTATCTGCACTCTGTTAATTTTTAAACTTTTCCTTTATTTTTGGAGGGGAGTATGAGTAAGCTTTTATTTTTAAGTCATTCTATTTTTCTGTTTTATTTTGTTGTCTGTACTTTTGGGTTCACATGCAAAAAAAAATCTCTACACCAATATCATGAAGCTGTTCTATATTTTCTTCTACTAGCTTTAAAGTTTTGAGTCTTAAGTTAAATTTTAATCTGTTTAGAATTGATACTGTATATAGTGTGAGATTTTTTTTTTTTTTTTTTGGTCCACGTGCTTATTCGGTTTTTCCAACACCATTTCCTGAAAATATGTTTATTTTAACATCATGTGATCTTAGTTCTTGTGAGAATAATTGCTTGACTCTAAATTTGGAGAGTTACTTCTGCACTACAATTTTCTATTCAACGTCCAATTGGTTTGTGTATCTGTATTTACACAAAGACCATGATGTTTTAAATAATATTAATTTATTATAGATTTTAAAATCAGATAATTTTATTCTTTGAGTTTGTTCCATTTGCTTAAATACCTTTGGGAGTTTATAACACGTAACAAGTTTCTATTTCTGAGAAAAACATCATTTTAATTTTGATTCAGATTATACTTAATCTGTAATCCACTTCCAGCATTATGAAATATCTTCCTTTTTATTTCTCATAGTATGGAGTCCTCTCTTTTTCTTTTTCTACTTTTCTCCATTTTTTTCTTTAACTTTCCTTTATTCCTTTTGCTTTCAGGGATTAAATACATGGCTTTGTATATAGTAGGCAAATTCTATACCATGGAAATAATTCTCAAGCAATAGCAGTACAGATATTTTAACAATATTAGTATTTACAATCCATGAACATAAGATTTATTTTTGTCTCCTTTAACTTTTTTAGTGTGCTACAGTTCACAGTGTACAGTTCCTGAATTTATTCAAATTGTTATACTTGTTATAAATTGTATTATTTTCTTATCATTTATTGTCTAACAGTGCTATTGATTTTTTAAGTGTTGATCTAAAACTGCTCAATTTTTATGTGGTTTGCATAGAATTCTGATGGATTTTTCTGTGTGAAAGCTCTTCTCAGCAATAAAGAGGGAAAATTTAACTTCTTTGTTCAAATTTACTTCTTTTTTTCATCTAATTTCTCTCACTATGGCATCTAGTAGTATAGTGAATAGAATTGAATGAATACATATTTTTCAGTCTTGATTTTAAAAGATACATGTTCTAATATTTATCATGGAGTTTAATGTAAGAATTGTTATTCATCATATGAGGCCCTAATTGTGTTAAGGAAAAATCCTTGTATACTACTGGACAAATTTTATCATGAAAAGATTGAAGTTAATCAAATTTCTTTTCTGTAGCTTTAAGTTGATTTATGATTCATTCTCTTAATGTATTGTAATACATATGTATATTTGTGTATGTTGTAATATCCTTGTTTCTCTTGGTTTGCTTTTATTTTGCTGGAAAAAATTTTATTTGTGTTATTCAATGTTATTGGCTTATCATTTTCTTTTTGGTTAATGTCCTTATCTGGCTTGAAACCAGAGTGACCTTGGTGGGATAAAACTGGCTGTAAGGTACTCCTTCTTGCTTGACTGTTTGAAAGTTAAAGAAAGGCTGATACTAAGAAAGGGAAGGATAAAGTATAAAGAAACATTAGACTTAGACTATACTTTAGGCCAAGTGGTTTTAACAGACAATACAGGACAAGCCCTCTAAGTGTAGCAGAATGGACATTTCTTCTCTAGCATCCCTGGAGCATTCTCCAGCATTGATTATGTGTCAGATCAAAAAACAAATCTTACCCCACTGAAGAAGTTTGAAATGATCTTTTCCAATGAAAAGCATGAACTGGAAATAAGAAGAATTGGAAATTTTACAAATGATTAGAAATTGAACACATACTGCTGTATCATCAAATAGGCAGTGAAGAAATTACAAAGTGAATTAAAAATATTGAAATGAGACTGTAGTGTAATTATAAATTGTAACTTTCTTAGAGTTACCTTTCAAAATTAACAATATTAGTAGAATACAGACTTTAAATACTAATATATATCATGAATTTCTAATATTGGTCAAGGTACCATATATAATTTTTATTATTCAAAAGAACATTACCTATTTAATATAAATATTGAAAATAAACACGACAATTTTGTTTTACTGTTGTACTTATCTTTCTGGGAACTTCAGTTAAGAGTAACATTAAGTTACATCTGTTACAAACAGATGCACATAAATAGCATCAAAAGAGTAGCTCCAACACAAATGACCATCTCCATATGTTGCTGGGGTTTATTTATTTATTCACTTGTATTGTACATTGTACATAATTATACATAATGTATAGTCCTTGAAAAAAATAATAACCTCACTGAGATTAAGAATCTATTGAGTTCTAATAGAGAAAGCCATATTAGTATGTCACAGGAAAACTCTCTGGGGAAACGTGGGGTTATAAAGGGTAGCCGGACTCTTTTAGGATTCCCTCCTCACTCATACCCCAGGTTCAGTGTATACTACATGTGGGCAGAGGTTTGGATTCCCAAAGGAGGAAGTAGTATTTCAGCAGCTTTCTGCCATGGATTGGGCCACCAAACACACTACCTTTCTCATAGGGAGGAGGAACAGAACAAGTGAGATATTTACAAATCAGTGCATCAGAGAAATGGAGAGAAGTATATAAAACGATATGTGTGGGGCCCTTGGGAATTTAGAACCAATTTAAATTAGTGCAGTGCTCAGCCTAATTCTACATAGTGAGAAAGCCATTGTTCGGGGCTTGCATGAGGTGGCCTGATCCAAGGAAAAGAGGCCAGACCTACTCAAACATAGTCAACAATTCTTTATTTGCTGTGAGTATAATATTTTTTGTTTTTTTTATTTGTTTTGTTTTTTAGTTTTTAGATTTTTGAGACAGGGTCTCACTTTGTTGCTCAGGCTGGTCCTGAACTCACCTTGAACTCACAGCAGTCTTCCTGCCTCTGCCTCCTGAGTTCTGGGATTACAGGCATTAGCCACCATGCCAGCATTGTGGTATGTGGTTACCAGGGATGGAACCCTTGCCATTGTGCTTGCACTTGCAAGGCAAGCACCAGAACCACTTATCTAAATGCCTGGCTCTGTGAGTATAGTATTAGTAGGATATCCTGGGGCCCCTCCACACCCACCATCAAGCACCCATGATCCAACTACCACCAACATCAGCTGGTGACTGCTAAAGAGAGTAGTAAGCCCTGAGGATAGGGGTGGGGGTGAATCTTTGCAGAGTGAACAAAAAAGTAACATGGGTGGAAATCAGACAGTGACATTTAGGTCACTAGGCATCAGAGAATCAGTTAGGCAGGCTTGTAAGGGAAAACACAGAAACAACCATAAGATCTGCCTTGCAGGTAGTGAGAGAGTAGGGGGAAGATCTGGTGCTAGGCTAATTCCCTTTCCCAATCCCCAAATTCACTTAGGCAGGTAGGTGTTAGAATAGAAACAGAAACCTACATTTGGCCACATCCAGAGCATTAATTGCAGGTGGAATGTGACTGTGCGGACCATCTGGATCTACAGGTTTCTTTGCTCACAGACAGGCCATGAAGGAAACCACAGGCTCTGTGAGGACTAGGTTGGAGATCTGCAGTTGACCTCAACGTGCCATATAAATGAAGATCTGAGAACACTTTGATTTTGTGCTTCAACAACAATGTAATATTTTTATTGTATTTTAAATTTTATTTTATTTTTGCCTTCTCTTTCTTTTCTGCCTTTGCTTTTTATTCCTGTCTTATAGCATTCTATTATTTTCTCTTATTCCTATTTTATCTCATCTCTTTTCTCCTATCTCCTATGTGTGAAAATAAAACTGACCAGTACTTAAATTTAAATAATACTTTCTGTGGATATACCTGGATAACCTGCACCAAAATTATACAAGGAAGAATCAAATATAAATTAATTATCAAAAATATAGATCCACATATTTTACAGATTCCCTCAATTGCTAATTACATTTCCCACCCCTGCATCCATTTTCCATCTTCTACAAATATTCTTTCAAACTTTGCCAACATTATCCCATTACTAGTGCTATAAAAATAAATCCAACAGAGTCTGACTTGCGTTTTTACCTACTGATATTTACATTCACTCCCTCTTTTCTAAATTACTTCTTTGCCTCCCTGCACATTATTTTTTGCCTTTCCCTTACATCATAGTCCATTAATGTCAACATAGGGGAATGTGAAGAGGCATTGGTGAAAGGATTAAATCACTAAAGCAATGGTTAATATGCATGACTGCTGTACGGTTGGATCTGGTGTTGTTATAACTTGTAGGAATTCTGTCCTTGCAAAATACTGACTAAGTATCCTGGCTTACCTTGGTCAATGATATTAAGAAGACGCACAAATCTTTGGATAGGTAAGTGAATGATTCAAAACATTACTGAACAATTTAGCAGAGAATGAGAGGTTTTGAACAAAAACCAAAATAACCCTGGAGATAAGAAAGTCCTGCTGAACACATGAAGGGCAGAAATGAACAGTTTGAGGGGAGAGTTTCCGACTGAAAGATAGGATTGGTGCACTTAATAGTATATTCAGGAATATATTATAAACAAGAGAGTGGGCAAGCAATTCAATAGCTGCTGCATGACACAAAGAAGGTAAATTTAAGATAAATGGTACTAAAGAAAACTATGAGCAAAGCAAAAATGCTGTCGATATACATTTATAAAAATCATATCAGTAAATGTTTCAAGCATTTAGATGCATCAAACTCTAAATAGGGATGATCAGAAAGGAGCCTCACCAAGATATGTTGTAGTCAAAATCCCAGAAGTCTGTGCAAGTAGTTTCTGAAAGGGTGCTAGACAAAAACAGTGTGTATCATTCTTACTATGTTTGCTAAATTTTATATGTCTTTAAAATAATTATTTTCTTATTTAAATGCATAGATTTCCTTTATTTTCCTTTTGACAAAGTAAATGGGAGCTTAAACTTTGTTGTTGTTTGTTTGTTTGTTTGTTTGTTTTTGAGACAGAGCCTTGTTTTGTAGTTCAGGCTGGTCCTGAGCTCACTGTGTAGCCCACAAACTCACAAAAAATCCTCCTGCCTCTGCCTCCTGAGTGCTGAAATTTGAGGTGTGAATCACCACACCTGGCATTGTGGTACCAGGGATTAAATTTGGGACCTTGCACTTGCCAGGCAGATGCTGGAACCACTGAGCTAAATCCCCAGCCCAAGTTTAAACTTTTCATTGAATCAATTACCCAATGAAAGGTGTGTTGGAGTTCGTAATTTATTCAAGGAATTTAAATCACAATTTAATTTATTAGCATCTAACAGCTAGTAGCTTCATGGCATCAAAGAAAATATAAGTTGAAATGAGTTTGAAAGGAATTAATTTCAGTAATGGAGATATCAATGTTCATTAAAATGTTCATGATAGAAATGTAAGGAGCCAAGAAATCAAATAGTGACAAACAGATACAATAATAAATATGCAGTAGTTATCTTTATTTCCCCCTTCGGGTTCTTTGTCATCAGATGAAGGTAAAATGCTGAATATGCATGGAAATCAGAGTTATCTTCAGATCACTTTAGTAGAAAAATCTAATAAACAGACCCAGGACATGACAATAGCACTTCAGTCTCTGGAATTAATTTTTGTACTATTTTAGTAATGTCTTTACTATGCAGTATGTATTAGATAATATAAAAATCAAGTTGAAATATAAAACTCTATCTTAACACTGTAACTATAAAACAGTAAATGTTTAAGTAGCAATTTTATGGTGCAAATTTTATTGAATATTTCTACGTATTAAAATAATCTACTTTTTATTTTAATTACTCATTAGTTAGAAAATGGCCTAGCAGTTTTAAAAATTTTAAGTTCATATTCAGGATACTTTAAGAGAGAAATATGACAAAGACTAAAGGTGAAGAAAGAAAAGAAGAAAGTAAAGAAAGAAAACAAAAACCATTCAGTTTGGTTTATTTAGCATTTAACAGTAAACTGTTAGATATTTATTTGTGTCTAGGAAATAAAAGGTAGATACTGTCCACTTTAAGACGGAAATATATTCACAGTAAGGGAAAATACAAAGTTCTATCTTACTTTTAAATCTGTATTATATCATAAAATATAAGAAAATTTACCATTTTACTGACATACCGTGAATGTGCTTTGTAGCTAATGTGTCATTAAAATGTGAGAGTTGGCTATAGTTCTAGACTGCCCTATAGTAGTTGTAAATGCAAGTGCTATGTCATCTATATGTTGTTTGTACTGATGCCTTTATAACCTAAAAACAAAATTTCCTACTTGAAGATGCATTTTTAGAAGTCATCAATTATTGCAAAGCAAATTCTCTTCTGAAATTTTTTCTAAATAGATACTTTTAAAAGTCTTAATACAATGCTCTTTCAATGCAAACATGCTTCATAGCTTTAGTGGAAAAAATGTTTGTGAGTTGTTATACAAAGGTAATTGTTAATTCTTTCAAATTTTGGATATAGAACATTGAAGCCCAATTACTTCATGAAGCATTATTTGCAGTGAATTTCTGAAACAATATTTAAATTTCTGACAACGTTGAGATCTAAAATTGCTTGTAGATCAGAGAAACACTCCACATTAATGAAGCAGATCACTCAGTACCTGAAACCTTTTACAAGATTGTAAAGTAAAGCGAGTGTTCAGATTTAGTATCCGTGAATTACCTTTCTTCCCTCTAACAGTTATAGACACTTATGTTATTAAACCTAATACTGACCTGCCTTCTCCCTACTGCAAAGTGTTGAAATTAACTCTCTAAGGAAATTGAATGATATGGGGAAAGAGTTATTTTTCTTTTGGAATTTTGTCAGGATGCCATGACTAGCTTCTGGCCACGACAAAAGTTATGTCAGCATCACTGTGTAACACCTGTGATCAGTGCAAAACAGAAGTGTTTTCAAGGACCGAATAGAGTAAGTAACTGAAAAGTTTCTCTGCAGTGTTAACACGATGCTCAATTCCCTGAAGTAAAGTAAATGGCCTGCAGTGTGGTCTGAGGAGAGCTGTGTAAGGAAATGAATGTAGCTGCATGGGAGCCAGCACAGAGGTATTCAGTCCTGAGCCTGCTCTGCTTCCAAATATTAAGCCCATAGCTGGTTGTGGCTTTTATTTCGGAAGCATTTTTAGCTCATTGTGCTGAACAGCTGTACTTTTTCAGCTTGATTGACATTCTGGAAAATATTGATCTGAGAGTTGGTAGAAGTTACTATGATTAAGGAAAGCAGTGTTCATCACACAACAGACTATCTCAAGAAATCATGATTTTCATAAAATTAAAAACTTTACATCTATCTTAAATAAAATAGCTATTCACTTAAATTTAGACTTTTTAGGGTAATCTGAAAATTCTATTTTAATTTAGTTTAGAATAACTGGCAAATGAAAATGTAATCAAAATAAACACTGAAATAAACATATTTTCCTAATTAATAAATACTATCAAAATTCTCTGATGGAGTTTCTTTGCTCATACCACATTTTCCTTCTCCAGTAATGGAGAAGGCCATTACTCTCCTCCTGTCAGTATTTTTCTCTAGAAGAACCTGTTCTCAAGGCTCAGAGCCATCATAGGCCTCAGCTTCAAATGCTCAAAGTTGTTCAGGTGCTCCTCTTTTGAAAAAAGAGAAAGTGTTTCTTCAGAACTCACTCTGGGGCTCTTTGCCTTCAAGCACCCTCTCACCTGGTGCAGAAATATTGGGTTTCTTAAATTTCTCTCATGTAATATCACTTTATGATTGAAATTTAGTTTTATGGCTACTGGTCTTATTTACAAGAAATATAGTAAAATGGTAAAGATTTCTGATAAAGTCAATATGAACCAAGTGATTTTGACACAAACCTGTTTGGAATATTGTACAGGAAGATTTTGTAGTAAGTACTGCACACAATAATTGTAGTGGTAGCTTTCAAAGGATTACAACAGTAAAAACTGTTCTGAAATAGGTAAATTGATCCTCAGAGGAATCATGTACTGTAGTCATAAGTAATCAGGAAAGAGTGTATCGTATTGCTGAATCACATTCTTATGGTAGTTTCCCAGACCAGCCGAATTATGTACAACTGAAATTTGTCAGGCTGCACAAGAAATTCAATCCTGTGATAGGTGGAAATCCAAGGGATCGAAGTATCTAAATGTATATATAGTGTCTTTTTACTTTACCTTTATATCATACATTTTCAAATAATATATTTGAATGTACTCTAATAATTACTTTAATATGCTTAAAGAATTAAAAATAAATGAATTGTATCATACATATGTATCTTAAATATTTGTTATAAAATGATTTACTTATCAAATTTGTTTTGTTTTTCTACCTTTATAAAACAGTGCACATTTAAGGCAACCTACCATATGTTGTATAAATCTTACCATTCTACATAAAGCATACATGAAATAAAAACAGACAATTAAAATATATTTGCAGTAAGTTAAGACCTGGGTTAATGAATTGAGCTCTGGTTTGAGTCATTTCAAATACAGTTTTATAAATAATAATGTCCTTCCCCAAGCCATCTAAAAATGTTAATTAAATCTCTGCTTAGTTTCATAGTTGTGTTTAATTAGCTCAATCACGTTTTAAAATGTAACAGCCCATAAAAAGAGCAATCTATTGACAGAATGTTTAATGGCGAATTGTTAACTTCCAGATTTGATCCCTGAATGATCACTGGGAAAAGTAAAATGCAGCAGAATCAAGCATTTTTAAACAGGCTGCATAACAGAGGAGGTTAGTGCACACACTTCAGATGATTTTCTATATTAACAGGAGTGATGCCACATGAGTTAATGACATGCAAGTATCATATACTAAAGATTTTCAGTAAAGGCACAAGTACCCTTACTGTTTCTGCACTGTGGTCATTTGCAGTGTGATTTTGCCTGGAGAGACCCTAGTCTTGTCAATATTAAAAGTGTCCTCTATGGATTTCCTTCCTGTTTAGAAGAAAGTTAAATTAATACCCCAACGATCTTCCTTCTGCAGAGTCAAAAGTATCACTCAGACGTTATAATAATATACACTTTCTTTAACAAACCTATAATCAATTTACAAACAGTATTTCAAGTAAAGTTCTCTTCCTAGAGCATGGGACAATAAATGGTTTTTATTTCACTACTTGTAAAAATACACTTTCACATGCATTTTCTTTTAAAGCAGGAGGAGGTGGTATGTCATTGCTGCTTAGCAAGAAGTCTTTTAGGGCAGGAAAAATGGAATTTAAATGTATAGTTATTTTTTTTTACATTTAAACCAGAAATAGTTCAACAGAATGGTTGAATCTTTAAAACTTAAGACTTTAAAATCATGAGGAAATGAATTACTTTTGATCAAGCAAAGTGCTTGGAAGAAATTCCATTGAAATATAATTTTGTAATTTATAAAGAATTAAACTATTACGTTTGTATAATAATAAAGGTTTGACTAGGTATTTTCTATATGCATCTCATGTCACTAGTCACACAGTAGATTAAAATTCAGTGATTTAATAAAACTGAAAATGTTAAATTTACTATATATTTGTCTTATTTATCCATGAATTAACACTAAATCATATATTGTTTAAAATTTTAAGACTTTCAACTAACATAAATTAAGGGAACAAATAGTTTACTGGAAAAGTTTATCAATTTAGATCTGAAAATGAAGAAAATAATCACTTGCTATTATAATTTTTCTAGGATTAACATAATTATTAATGAATTGCTAGCAAATTCTACATCACACCCATGATATAGATTTACTGATTCATAAATATATATTTTTGCTTAATAATGTGTAGTTAAGGCCTGGATTTAAAATATTTTATATGTTTAAATGTGTATTGATTAAATTAGAGTAGTGATCTGGAAACAACCTAGTGACTCTAATGACTTCTGGTTCAGTAATAGGAACCCATTCAGCAAACAATCTGTTTCCTTCATACTAAGGATATACCTCCACATTCTACACACCAAAGCTGACCGCAAACCTGTCTAAGGTATAGCAAAATCATGTTTTAGATTTGCTACTATAATTTTCTGCATTGTTGAGTTTGGATCATTGACCACTCTTTGGATTATTAACCACATAATTGGAAAGTTTCAATTAGACCTTAAAATATTTATTAGGAAATTAAATCCTCACATCAAAATATAGAGCAATAGATTTTCTATCCCAATATCCTTTCTTGTGTGTGTCAAAGATTGAACTAAGGACCTTCCATTTGTGAGGCAGAACCTGGAGCCACTGAAATAAATTCCTGGCCTAATGTCACTTTCATTCTTCATTCGTATGACTATTTCTTATCTTAATTTTTGTAGTATTTTCTCTCACTGTGATCCTGATATTTAAAGTATTTCTGTGATATAAAACTGAAGAACTGCTTGGGGATCCTTTTCTTGGGGAACACCACCTGCATATCACTCTGTGTATCAACCTCAGCAGCACCCTCTCTAAGTAGGTGGGGTTGAAGAATATTGAGAGGGTGTACTTAGCTTCACTGATGGTGCAGAAAAGGAGGAGCAGTATGCAGTTACAGCTTGTATTTGCTGCTTCAATTTTCAATATTTATTAATATTCCATTCATAAGTCCTAAGATCATTCCCTCCCCCCAAAACAAAAAAAATCATAGTGTTTGAATAAAATTGATTGTATCTATATCAATATAGTTATAGAAAGATTGACTGTTACCTTTTCCATGTAATTTCATAGTATTTCATTTTTATTAATATGTAACTTACTAGCTTCATTTTTCTTAAATTATTAAAAACCTAATAATTTTTTAATCACATGATCCAGTATGGTTGAAAAATTTCTCTTATCATTATGGATGTGACTTAAAAATCTAACATAATACAACCCAAAACATACTAAAGGCTTAGTAAACATTTGTCAAAATAAAAATATTTATTTTCTAAGTTCTATTCAAACCATACAATTCCTCTTTAATGTAGTTAGATACCAGCTAATACTTTGATTCTGTTTTAAACCTTGGAGACATATTCAGTGCCTTCTATATCCTTGCTCTTGTATTTTGTGAGGCAGATGCTGGAGCCATTAAAATTTCCAGGCTAATGTCACTTTCATTCTTCATTCATATGACCATTTCTTAAAATTAAATGAAATATTTATCTACCATACTTCTTTGAACTTAGTATTCCTGTCTTGTAATCCTGAGGAATTTTTACATTTTTTCCCCTACTGCAGTTCTCTTATTTTCTGGATTGTTTATCTTTGTTTACTAAGATGTTTGCTATAATTAGTTCACCAGTATCTCCTTTCCTATCAAATTTGCTCTGATGAAAATAATTTATTTTGTAGCACTCTCTAAACTGACCATGTTATAAATTTGATAGATAATTTTAGGTTGGAAAATATTTTCCCATATTTTGGATATTTCTTGTCTCCAATAATGTTTTTCTAAAATGTTTGATACCAGTGTGAGGTATTTGTGGCATATTTTGTGATATCACATAATGTGGACAGCTTGTTATTTGGAAAAATATTTAGATTTTTATTTTTATTTATTGAAGTATTTCCTTTCATATCTGAAAAACTTTCTGCTATTTCAACACACCATCTCCTTACTTACTCATGTACTTTTCTTATATTTTATTTCTAATTTTGTTATTTCTCTTTTGTTGAAAACTTAATATTTTCAAGAGTTTATTTCCAGTTTTCCTGATATTTTGTTTTCAGTTTTAACTTATGTTATTTCAATATACTTTTCTGATACTTTCAAAGGACCCAGTTTACTTTATTGTGGATTCTTAATGTGCACAAATCCTAGTGGGACTATTTGTAATTTTTATTTTTTAATATTTCCTTCTGTTCATTTAAAGGCTTTGACTTTGTTCTATTATATATTTGATTTTGATTGTGATTATTTTTATTGAGAAGCTTTCTCTGATAATTGTTTTTATATTTCAAATTATATGTATATACTGTAAATAAGGTACAAATAATGCTGAGGAAAAGTATCACCTGTGATCATTTAACTTCTAATTAGTAAGGTTTACTGTAATATGAAAAGACAAAGAGATTTTATTCACTGAAAGAGTCCATATAAGAGGAATTAATGAAATAGGTCTAGGAGTCTGTTAGGCAGTAGGGAGAGCACACACCACCCCCCACCCCCCGCCCAGTGCAGTTGGAAGCCTAGAATGGAGTTGGCTGTGTCATGAATTTGAGTCTTCAGAGCACTGGGATTTTTTAGTTTCATTTTTGGTTTTTATGACACCAGGGATCAAACCCAGGACCTTACCCTTACTGAGCAGACATGATGCCACTGAGCTACATGACCAGCTTTTCTCCAGGGTTTCTACAAAACCATCTGTATTCCCTCCTTCAGCTTGTGAGACCTCCATGGAGTGTGGTCAAACAGGCCCCTGACCCAGGGGTGGGTGAGTCCTGTATGAACAAATCACAGACTGAACCTAAAAATGTGGTAGTCTTCTGTAGGACAGAGATCATATTACTTACACAATATCATTAGCTCCCTTTTGAATTCCTTGAAAGTACCCAGACAAGGGGATCCTACTCAAAACCTCAACTCATACTAAGTTAACATGAGTTTTAATTCCTTGTCTATATATTTTTTATGTCTTTGCACTTGCTTCTTACAAATGAATTTGTTTGCATCGTTTCTCCTCAGCCCTTGGATTCATCGTTTGTCACTGTGGGACATGAGCCTAGTATTCCAGCAACAATTTGAGAGGACATTTTTATTTTCCCCCACTATGTCCAGGACCCTTTTGGTTCAGTCTTCTCTGTAGCATGGCTGGTCAAAGCATAACCAGGTAGCTGCAGTGGTAACAAAACTATAGCATGTGCTGTATCTGGCACTTTGCCATCACTGCAAGCTTTGAAAGAGGTGCTATCACTGTTTTAGATGGTTCATGGAAGAGTGTACTTAGGTGGCTTCTTAAATATTTCTTAGACCTTTTTACAGTGTTTTCAGTATTGACAAGATCGACATGAAACTGAAATTTCCAAAGTACTTCAGGGCATCATGTGGTTGTGGCACTTAAGCTAATTCACATTTGGTTCCATTTCTTCTTTCAGCTCTCTGTGCAGGCTTTTTTCTCTCTTCTACCTGCACACTTCTCCATGTATCTCTTGCCTTCCACTCTGAAATGACATCTCGTCACTCTCAACTCTTCATTTTAGCTCTTCTGTTGAAGATGCTTTTATGTTATTTGGGGAGTTCCAGAGAGGAGGATCTGGGACCATCAGTTCGTCTTTTATTAACTAAGATTCTTGGCATATTGCCCTGTAAACATTAAATAAACACCCTAGCAGAGAAGATTCATGCTGAAATTCTGATTAGGTAGCTAAATACAATTAATAATAAATAGAGTTTTCAAAAGGGGTATAAATGCAACCTTAAGTATTAATCCATTGATAATTAATTTGTTCTAGGTTAAATAAAATATATTTTCTAATGCATGACCCTTTCCTTGTAGAAATTTCAGTTTTGATGAGAAAATTATAGTCATGAAGCAATTAAAGATAATAAAATAGAGTGTAATCAAATGCTAAATTTCACGATTTAATCATTAGAGACAGGAGTTCAGGAAAGAGCAAAATCAAAGTACTTAAGATTCCTCCCTGTGATTTGCCCCATTCTTGGTGATATTTACATCTAGTTTGTTACATGCTTCAGAGATTTCTGTTAGATTTTTTTTTACTATTGCACTTCTAATAGTTCAATCATTAAAAGTTATTTTCTAAAATATGAGACAGGGAACTGTGCACTCTTATTTTACATAATCTCAAACATTCTCTTTACTATTCCTACCATGCTGAGAATCAATAAACCCTGGAGCTTCATTTTGTAAATAAATTTGGGAGCTCAAACTGATAGAAGGATGGATTTTTCAATTCATAACTTTTTCAAAAAACATTTTTAAATCCTTCTATATGTTGTTCTCTACTTAGTGTTTAGTGAAAGCACAGTTTTGGGGGAAACAAAGTATTAAATGCAGCTAGAATAAAGGAATTATACTGAAAAATGTTGTCTGTGTGGGCCTTTTAGGAAATGAAAATACCAGAGTAAAATGTACCTATGCAGTTTCCCTTGCAAAGCCATTGTAGGTAACAGAACTCTACTCTGCCTTGCTTCTCAGAAGCTTTGGATTTTATTGGCTGGGTAAACCTTAAAAAAATGCTTCATTGTTATAGTGACTATGTTGGATTGAGACTTTCATTTTCCCTTTAGACTTATTTAAATGTTGATTACTAAATCAAGACCCTGGTGGAAGCCCTTTTTAACTTGTTAGACATTTATGTTCTTCCCTAGGAATTCCATGTGCCCGAGTCCATATGGTGGGAACTTCAGTTTCCTGCCCACATGCCATGAGGTGGGTGTTCTTTCCGACCTCCCTAAATCCCTAAATCCCTAAATGCACATCACTAAATGTGCATGTATAGGGCCTGTTCTCTGGAATGGCACTCCAGGAAGTTTGTGGAAGCTGTCAGAGGTAAGGACAACTTGTAGGACCTGCAGCCACTAGCCGAGTACCTGTGAGTGGTTAGTGAGAGCTCAGCCACTTCACCCTCCATCGTTCAGTGTTCTGACCATGAAGACTGCAGCTTTGTCTGCTGCTCACCTCCCATTATGGTGCATTTAGGCCAAAAAGAAATAAGATGCACCAAGCTGGGCTGAAACTTCTGGAATGTAGAGCCTCGATGAAAATTTTCTCTTTACAAGTTGATTATCAAAAGTATTCGGCATCATACTGTAAACTGGAACAACACATGACAGAATAGAAAGTACTTAAAATTTAGATGCATTCCAACTCCTGACTGACAAACAATAAGAATAATGAGAAGTGTGATGTTTGAGTGATGTTATGAACTTGTGTCCCTATCATCCTGCTATCATCATCTACCCACTCACCCAGCCAGTACTTCTAATCCTGCCCTTAATGCCTCGAGATTCCAAGGCCTTCTTCTTTATGTTTGAATATTTCAACTACAATCCAAGGAAGCACTCTTTAATAAGTTCACTTTGTAAACCAAAGGGTTTTTGTTTGTTTGTTTTTTGTATCATTCTATTGTTCTAGATTTTGTGACTATAGAATGTATAACCAAATGCAAACTATTGTAAGGTGTTCTTTTTCATGTGGATAACTGATGCTGGGTCCAGTTATCTTTTTCACTTAGATAAATGATGCCAGTCCCATCATAACCTATGATGGGTGGCTTCTTAGAACTAAGAAGATTTTGGTGATTAATTCTCTTCAGTTACTTGAAAGAAAATTAAGCGAGGCTGCTCCAATTTTAGGTTCGTCTTCATGGTGTGGAGCATCCACAGTTTCTGTAGTTATGTCTGAAATGAGATCACTTTTTTTTTTTTTTTTTT
>PVIR01029277.1:0-21249 GCA_004026965.1 Petromus typicus | reverse complement strand
TAGCAGCCCAGTTTGTGATTGCTGCATCTTGGAAACAACCCAAGTGTCCATCCACTGGAGACTGGATAAAAAAGCTGTGGTTCTTCTACAGAATGGAGTACTACTCTGCCATAAAAAATGATAAGTTTGAATCATTTCTACTTAAATGGACATACCTTGAGGATATCCTCATAAGTGAAATAAATAGGTCACAGATAGAAACATATCGCATCTTTTCTCTGGTATGAGAAAATAAAGATGTAAATGAGTCCTAGCATTGTATGTTATATATTGTGAAATAGAAAATGCTCAATGTAAAATAAGATGAAAGGGGACAATGTTGAGATTGTAACAAAAAAGTAAGGAAACAAATTTTATATATATGGGGGGGTGGTAGGGTGGGTGGGGCTATGGGAAAAAATGAGAATTAAGTTGAGTCTTATACTGGTACAAATCCCCATTATGGAGTGCAATCATGATGTGTATATTTAATGTACCAATAAAGATAATTAAAAAAAAATTCCCAGGATGAGAAAATTTATAGAACTAGAATTTCTGGGGCTGGAATCAGAGGATGGGGGAAACTGAAGGTGGTTGTAAATAATTACAGTACTTTGGCTGAGGTGATGATAATGCTCCAAAATTTGAGTGAGAAGACGTGTGCATTTCAGATTGGTTCCAAGGTTTGTGAAACATACCTCAATGAAGGTATAAAAACAACCTGAATAACTAAATTGTGCCTATGAATTTCATGAGTTACAAATTAAAATTATTCTTTTTTTTTTCTGTAGGGTTCAAAGAACAAATTCTGTCTTAGAACCGCTTATTAGCGGAGAGTGGTGAGAGGCAGAGTGGGGCTCTGCTGCTTATATTTTATATCTTATATTTTCTTACTAAACTTTGACTTTGATTTGTTTTGATTCCAAGTTACTTGACTCACCCATTTGGACTGATCTAGACTGCTCTCATGCTGTTGCATTAGTCGAAACATCCATTCCTGTGGCATTTTCCAAAACGGCAGCATATTCTTGTTAACTAGAGTTACCACACTATGCAATAGATTTGGAATTATCCTTCCCTCCTCACTGTAACTTTGTGTCCTTCAACTAACATCTCTCATCATTCCTACTCACATGACTATCCTAGCCTTTTTAAAATTTTTTATTTGTTAGTTTTTAGTTTTATGAGAGATGGTCTTGTTTTGTAGTTCAGGCTGGTCCTGAACTCACTATGTAGCCCTGGCTAGCCTCAAACTCACAGCAATCTTCCTGCCTCTGCCTCCTGAGTGCTGGAATTACAGGTGTGAGCCACCACACCTGACACTGTGTGATGTGGTACTGGGGACTGAATTTGGGACCTTTTGCTTGTCAGGCAGACACCAGAACCACTGAGTTAAATCCCTGGTCCTATCCCAGCCTTTGGTAAAATCTGCTGTACTCTAATTATATTAAAATATCTTTTAAAAAGTTGCACTTACAAGTAACATTATGAAATATTTACTTTTCTGGGCTTAGCTTATTCTATTTAGCAAGTGTCTTCTCGGTTGTTCCTGCTGTCACAAGTGGCAGGCTTTCCTCTTGACAGCTAGTAGTGTAGTACATATTCTGTTTTATTCACTCATTCATTGGTGGACTTGTAAGTTGATTGTATTGTGAATAATGTTGCAATAAACAATTGATTGCAGATCTCTGTGATACAGTGATTTCATCTCCTCTCTTACATACCCAGTGGGAGAATTGCTACGTCATACATACATTCTATTTTTAAGTTGTGAAGAACTTCCATATTTTTTTCTATACTACTTATGATAATCTGAATTCTCAATGGCAGAGCTGGCCTCTTTTAGCCACATTCTTACCAGCCAGCACTTATGATCTTTAGTTTTTCTGACAAGAACCATCCTTATTGGAGTGAGGTGATATCTCCTTGTGGTTTAGATTTGCACTCTTCTGATGGTGACTTTGAACATTTCCTCACATACTTATTGGCCAAATGCATTGCTTTTTGAAAGAAATGTCAACTAAGATCTACTGCACATTTTAAAATGTTTGCCTTCTTTTCATTGAGTTGATATCCTCTTTTAACATTTTAAGTTTAACGCTAGTAGGTGTATAG
This sequence comes from Petromus typicus, assembly GCA_004026965.1. Taxonomy (NCBI): domain Eukaryota; kingdom Metazoa; phylum Chordata; class Mammalia; order Rodentia; family Petromuridae; genus Petromus; species Petromus typicus. The sequence goes on along the minus strand of PVIR01029277.1, from coordinate 19,155 downwards.
TTTGCAAATCTTTTCTTCCTTCTGGAGAGTATTTCTTCATTCTGTTGATTGTATACTTTGCTGTACAAAAACTTTACTTTCATGTAATCTCATTTAGTTTTGCTTTTGTCCTCTGTGCATTTGAAATTATATCCAAAACTCACTGCTCAGTTCAAAATCATTGTGCTTCTTTCCCCTTTGCTCTAGTAGTTTCATAGTTTGAGATTTTACATTTAAATTTTAGTTTATTTTGATTGAATATTTCATAGGATGCAAAGTAAGTGTACACACTTCTACAACTAGAAATCCATTTATCCTCAAAAACTAGTAGTTGAAAAAAAAAACTACTCTCCTAGTTTTGTGTACTTGGCACCTTTATCAAAATTCTAGTGGCTGTCACAACCGAGATTTCTATCCCATTGGCCTGTTGCAGTATTTATTCTCCTGTATACTGTATCAGTTCACTTATCTTGCAGCACTTTTTTGAGGTCAGGTAGTGCTGTACTTTCAGCTTGCTCCTGATCAAGATTTCTGTGGCAGTTTGGAGCCCCTGGGTGTTTACAGTAATATTTATGTTTATGAAAAGTATAGTATTGATAGAAAGTAAGTGAAATTCAGAAATCATCTGGGATGGTATGCACATCTTAACAGTATTCCTTCTAATCCATATAAATAGCATATTTTTCATTTATTTCATCACTGTCTATAAGTTTTCAGCATAGACCTATCAACTGGCCATATTTATCTCTAAATATATTATCGTTATTTTTTTAAATTATCTTTATTGGTACATTAAATATACACATCATGATTGCACTCCATAATGGGGATTTGTACCAGTATAAGACACAACTTAATTCTCATTTTTTCCCATAGCCCCACCCACCCTACCACCCCCCCATATATATTATCGTTATTTTTGTAGCTATGTTGAACAGGCTTGTACTTTTGATTACTTTTTCAGGTAGTTTATTGACACAGTATGGAAAAGTACTAATATTATAATGTTGTTTTAGATTCTGCTACTATACTAAATATAATTTGTACTTATAATGGCTTTTTAGCTTACATACTTTTTAAAAATTCAAGTCTTTATTGGTACATTATGAATATACATCATCATCACATTCAATATTGAGAATACAACACAACTTGATTCTCATTTTCCCCCTTCCCCATTCACTCTTCAACCCCCACCCCCTATATACACAAGCTTTGTTTCCTTCTTATTACAATCACATTCTTTTTCCCCTCACTATTGACACTTACACCCTCTTTCTTTTTAAATATTTTCTATTTCACAATATCTGTTTCTATTTCTATATATACTAGAATTCATTTACATCTTTATTTTCTCATACCACTGAAAAGATATGATATTTACACATCTGTGACCCATTTATTTCACTTATGAGGATATCCTGAAGGTACATCTATTTGAATATGAATGACACAATTTTATCATTTTTAATGGCATAATAATACTCCATGCTATAAAAGAACCATATCTTCTTTATCCAGCCTCCAGTTGATGGACATTTGGGTTGTTTCCAAGATTTAGCAATCACAAACTGAGCTCTATAAACATGGGTACACATATGTCACTCTGATATGAATCTTTTAATTCTTTTGTGCATATACCTAGGAGAGCAAGGGCCAGGTCAAATGGAACCTCCAATCCTAGTTTTTTGAGAAATCTCCACACTGATTTCCATAGTGGTTGTATGAGTCTACACTTCTACCAACTATGGAGAAAGTATGGTATGGTATGGTATGGTATGGTATGGTACGGTATGGTACAGTACAGTACAGTATAGTATAGTTTCAGTTTGGGGGTCGTAATACCTCCCACCATTTCCTTGTTGCTTAGAATTGTTTTGCTATTCTAGGTCTTTTATGGTTCCAAATGAATGTCTGGATATTTTTTTCCTCTGGACCCATAAAATATGCTGTTGGGATTTCAATCAGGATTGTGTTGAATCTATATAGTAGTGTGAGTATAGCCATTTTGACCATATTGATTCTTCCTACATAGAAGCAAAGTATGTCTTTCCATTTTTTGATACCATCTTCTATCTCTTTTTTCAGAGTGCTGTAGTTTTCAGAATAAAGGTCTTTCACTTCCTTTGTTAGATGAATTCCTAGATATTTCATTTTTGGGGTGCCATTGTGAAAGAGACTGACTTTACAATTTCTACCTAAGTGGGTCTACTGTGTGTATGTACAAAGGCTATTGATTTTTGAGCATTGACCTTGTTTTCAGCTGTGCTACTAAATTTGGTGATTAGATCCAGCAGTTTTTTAAGTGAGTTTTTAAGATCTGCTGTATAGAGTATCATATCATCAGGAAATAATAACAATTTAACTTCTTCTTTTCCTATATTTATTCCTTTTATTTCTTTCTCTTGCTTAATTGTTGTGGCTAATGTTTCCAAGACTATATTGAACGGAAGTGGTGAGAACAGACATCCTTGCATTGTTCCTAATCTTAGTGTGAAGGGTTTTACTTTTTGACCATTTATTTTTATTTATTTATTTATTTATTTATTTATTTATTTATTTATTAGGTCTTTTTTTTTTTTTTTTTGAGACAGGGTCTCGCTTTGTGGTTCAGGCTGGCCCTGAGCTCAACCTCCAACTCACATCACAGCAATCCTTCTGCCTTTGCCTCCTGAGTGCTGGGATTACAGCCATGAGCCATCATGCCTGGCACTGTGGTATGTGGTATTGGTTGCTGCTGGGCTTGAGTCTCCACGCCCAGTATGGTATGTGGTTACCGGGGATTGAACCTGGGTCCTTGCGCTTGCAAGACAGGCATCAGAACCCCTGAGCTAACTCTCCGGCCCACTTTTTGACCATTTAGTATGGTGCTGGCTGATGGTTTGTCATAGATAGCTTTTATTATTTTGAGATGGAGTCCATCTATTCCAATTTTCTGCAGGGTTTTGATCATTAATGAGTGTTGTATTTTGTCAAATGCTTTTTCTGCATCAACTGAGATGACCATGTGGTTTTTGTCCTTGAGTCTGTTAATACAGTGTATTGCATTTATTGATTTATGTATGTTGAACCATCCTTGCATCCCTGGGATGAATCCAACTTGATCAGGGTATATCATCCTTTTGATGATTCTCTGTATTTTATTTGTAAGTATCTTCATGAGAGTTTTTGCATCAATGTTCCTTAGGGAGATTGGCCTTTAGTTCTATTTTTTGGTTGAGTCTTTCTCTGATTTTGAAATCAAGGTAATAGTTACTTCCAGAAATGAATTTGGGAGTACTGCTTCCCTTTCAATTTCATTAAAAATTTTGAGAAGCAGCGACACTAACTCTTGTTTAAAAGTTTTGTAGAATTCAGCAGTAAAGCCATCAGAACCAGGGATTTTCTTTGTTGGCAGGTTTTTTATTATATTTTCAATTTCACAGATTTATACTGGGGTGTTTAACATTTCTATATCTTCTTCATTCAGCTATTGAAACTGTATCTAGTAACCTATCCATTTCTTCTATGTTTTCCATTTTAATGAAGTACAAATTTTCAAAGTAGGTGTGTACTCTTGTCTGGACTTCCTATGGGTCAGTAGTAATTTCCCCCTTTTCATTCCTAGTAGTATAGATGTGTGTCTTTTCCTTCCTTTATTTGATAAGATTGGCTAAGGGTCTGACAATTTTGCTTATCCTTTTGAAGAACCAACTGTTCAATTTCTTGATTTTTTGTATCATTCTCTTAGTCTCCATTGCATTAATTTCTGCTCTGATCCTTATAATTTCTTGCCTAGTACGAGCTTTGCATTTTTCTTGCTCCTTTTTTTCTAGTCGCTTGAGGTTCAGTGTTAAATTGTATATTTGAGTTTGCTCTGTTTTCTGGATGTAGGCGTTCACTGCTATGAATTTTCCATTGTGCCCCATAAATTTCTATATATTGTATTGGGATTATCATTTAGTTGTAAGGACTATTTAATTTCTTCTGTGATCCATTGGTTGGTCAGGTTCAGTTTCCATGTGTTTGTAAGAATCCTGGACTTTCTTTTGCTATTCAGGTCCAATTTCAAGGCACTGTGGTCTGACTGTACACAGGGAATAACTTCAATTTCTTTACGTTTACTTAAACCTGTTCTATGATGTAGCACATGGTCTATTTTGGAGCATGATCTGTGAGCAGCTGAGAAGAATGTGAGTTCTGATTTGTGGGGTGAAATACTCTGTAGCCATCTATTAAGCACATTTGCAGAAGAAGTGTTGCTAGCTCAAGTATTTCCTTATTGATTTTCTGTCTAGTCTATCAGTCTCTTTGTGATGGTGAAGCCTCCTAGAATTATCGTATTGGCATATCTGGTTTTTCATGTCCATTAATGTTTGTTTTATATGGTTGGGTTCATTAGAATTTTGTGCATAAATATTTAAGATTGTTATTTCTTTTTTTTGGATTTTTTCTTGTATGAAAAGATACTGTCCTTTTTTGTCTCTCTTTATCAGTTTTGGCTTGAAATCTATTTTGTCTGCAAATAATATCACCACTCTTGCTTTTTTGCTGTTTCCTGTCACATGGAGTACTGTTTTCTATCTCTTTATTTTCAGTCTCTAGGTTTCTTTCTGAATTAGGTGTGTTTGTTGTGTGCAGCAGATTGTAGGATCTTGCTTGTTGATCCATTCTGGCAGTCTGTATCTCTTAATTGGTGCATTGAGTCCATTGAAATGAATGGTTATGACTGATATAGGCATTTTTAGTGCTGTCATGTTTTCCTGTTCTTGGCTCTGTTATTCTTCTTTTGCCCTTTTCCTATCAGTTTCTTGTTTGGCTCGATAGATACTCTGTTGGGGCTTATGAGCTTGTAACTTTCCTTATTTTTCTCTAAGATATTCTTTAGAATGTTTTGGAGTGCAGGCTTTGTAATTTTAAAATTTTTAAGTGTTCTTTGTCATGGAAGTATCTCATTTCCCCCTCTGTTTTGAAGGATAATTTTGCAGGAAACATTAGTCTGGGTTGGAAGTTGTTTTCCTTCAAGGCTTCAAACACTTCACTCTAGGCTTTTCTCATACTGAGTGTTTGGGTTGAAAAGTTTGCTGTGATCCTGATGGGCTTCCCTTGGTATATAATTGTTTTTTTTTCCTCTGGCTGCTTTCAGTATTTTATTCTTTTTTTGGATATCTAGACCCTTTACATTTATATGCCTAGGTATAGATTTTTTCATGTCACCGGCATGTGGAGTTCTGTATGCTTCATATATTTGTATGTCCTATTCTTTTCTTTTTCCTGTGAAGTTTTCTGCCATTGTTCCTGAGAACTGTGGGTTTTTTTTTAATGTTTTTTTGTATTGTCTCCTGCTTCCTCAGTGACTCCAATCAATCTTGTTATTCTTCTTTAAATCATCTAGAACTTGTTGGATTGATTTCTCATTATTCCTTGCCATTTTCCATAAATTATATCTTTCCTGCTCACTGGCTGCAATCCTATCTTCTAGCTCTGAAATTCAATCTTCTGCCATATCCATTCTATTGTGCAAACTTTTGCTTTTTTTTAAATTTCCTAGACTTCTACTTGTAGGTATTTAAGAGGTTCCATTACTTTTGATATCTCAGATTCTATCAACTCCCTTATTTCATCCTTAGCTTTATTAATCGTAGTATTAACTGTGTCTAATATCTCTGTTTTTATCTCAGAGATCAGTTCTGATATCCATGTTACTAGATCTGCTTTGGTTACCATTTCAGAGAATCCTGGTGATTGAGCTTCAGACTTTTCCGTTTCCCTTCACCTTATGTTACCTTGTGGTGAGGACCTTTGTATTTGAGACTTTGAATGTTTCCTCATCTTCTAGATTTTGTCATTGCCTCTGTTTTTGGCTTTATACCTGTTCTGTTGTCTGGTGATATTCGTTGCAAGTCTCTTTCCTTCTAATACTTAGGACCCTTAAGATATCAGTGTTTCCTGGGTTGTTCTTTTTGAGGTCTGTAATGGGACCTCAACAACCCCAGTTCTGGTGCACCATGTAAGGCATTCAAACTGCATGATTAGATCATCTTGGTTGAAAAGCACTGGGTAGAGGAGGTCCACATGCCCTAGCCCTGAGTGCTGGTATCTATTTTGTGTCACCTGAGGTTCCCACAGTCTTGGTGGTACCTAGTTGACCTAGAGTGTCACTGGTCATGCTCAGTGCGGTTGGCATAGAGGCAGGCATGATCTAGCCCTGTACCTCTGATTCTAAAGGAACTGCATGAGGTTCAAGCTGACTCTGCTGTGTACCCTTAACCTGGGATGTCCCTGAGTGTATTCACCACACTCAGCGTGGAGGCAGGCAGGCCCCAACCCTGTGGACATGCATCTACTGGCCCTGCCTGAGGTTCCAGTAGGACCTCTGCACATCTTTTACATAAAGTGACCCTGGGCTCAGTGCGGTTGGTGTGGAGGCAAGTAGGCCCCAGCCCTGTACATCTGCATCTACTGGTGCTGCCAGGGATTCCAGGGGACTCCGTTGAATACCCTTTACCCAGAATGTCCCTGCGTGAACTCAGAGCAGTTGGCTTGAAGGCAGGCAGGCAGTCCCCAGCCCTGTGTGCAGCATTTAATGGCATTGTCTGAGGTTCCATCGGGCTCAGCTGTGCACCTATATAGTATCCTTGGGCCCGTTTCTCCTGTTGACATGAAGGAAGGCAGACTACAGCCCTTGCACTGCTGTAATCTAGCTTACACACTTTTTAAATCATTTGCTTGCTTCCATATTCTTGGGAAGTTATTTTTTCCACATTGTATCCATATATTACTAAAATATGTTCAGTCAAGTCCTAAAATATGAAAATAAAAACATGCTTAAAGTTATTTGTTAGAATAGTTAACTCATTTTGTATCTATGTTTAATAATAGTCTTCACAAATTTAGAAATTCATAACATCATTTAATATGAACTCATCTATTTAGGATAAAGCTTTTTATCATATGTTAAAATACTTAATGAAAATAGAAGAATAAACAATTTCATATACTTGATACCCTTTCTAATGATAATTTTTGTGTTTTATAAAAAGAAACATTAACAGTTTGTCATTCAATTTGTGGCTCACAAATATTTTATAGATTAAGTAAAACGTGACAGTTCTATAAAAGAACAATGCAATTCTTTGATAATGAATTTTCTGAAATGACTAATAAGCCACTCATTTCATGCATATTTAGCCATGAGAGGGCAGTATCATATTGCCACTTCTTAATTATTTACTCTATTATCCACACTGGTAGAAACTCATATAATTTTGATCCATTTTGCAAGCACATATATACAGATTAAATTGTATATGCAGATTTAAATTTTCATTCAACTTCACATCTTAGACATTTCTTTATGATTGCAGGTCACTAATAAGAAAAATCAGCATTGATTGCTGATATAAATATAAGGAATATTAGCAGAGAAGAAACTTGTTTTGAAATTTTACTTTAGAAGAAGTTATACAAAAATGACTACAATAATTTTAAAATATTACTTCTGTAGTACATTTATCATTTTTTGAACTGTTCTAACAGCAGCTTTCTTTTACTAAAATAAACCTCTCTTTCACTTTTTTCTATGTGCAAGAAATCTCTAGAAAAGTCATGACATTATTTTACCTTTAAGTATGCAACAAAAATAAATATTATTATTATTGATATTATTTTCCTGGATTCCATAAGTGCATATAATGCTATTATGTTAGTTTCATAGTTTTCTGATGTTTAGGAGAACTGGATAGGAGCATACACCAGAACTTGTAGGGAGATATCTCCAGGCTATTCTTGCTACCCTATCTTTCTGACATGAATGAGCCAGCCCTGGGATATATTTTGAAGATGTAAATAATGAAAGCATCTCCCTGCTGGGGTCCACTGACATCAAAGAAGAATCATACACTAGAGATCTTTCAGTGCCTGTTTCCTACTTAAATTTCCATAGCGAGACATTTGTTGAATAGTGTTAAGAATTTCCTTCCTAATATTAATAAGTGAGAGTTGCCAGATATTGTGTTCCTGTTTTATGTAAGCAGAAACTGGAATCAGGAAGTACATAATTTGATGTCTGCTTGTGTGTACATACATGCACCACCTCAGCCTTTTCTCTTTAATTTTCCTCTTTGATTGTCTCTTCTTTTTTCTTTTCCTTTATTTTTTACTTTCTTTCCTGCTTTATTTCCTTTAATTTTTGTTTGTTTGTGTTTTTTTTGCAGGACCAGGGACTGAATTTGCTTGAGCTAAAACCCAGCCCTACTCCCTTTGGTTATATGATGCATATTGCAACCATGAGAATAATTATTTTTATGCCTTATTCCTTGCAATCCTCAAAACTATTTTAGGAAGAAAGAAAAATACATTAAATTCACTGATAGATACACAGACTCCAATAAGTTGAGAGAACTTGGTCAAAATCATAGAGTCAGTACAAGGCAGGTCAAGATGATTCCATGCCAATTTGCTCAGACTCTAGAGTTTATACCTCCAGTGTTAAGTCATATACCTCAGATAGGTGATTTCTACTCAGCCTGTTGCATCTTTACTGAAAGCTTAGAAATTAGTTTCATGATTACTAGAGGAATATTCAATCTGGTCAGTTGGAATTTCCATCTTCTGGCATTGGGCTAACTCTTAGATGTTCTCACCTTAAGTGTCCTCTAGTTTTTCTAAAAATCATATAATTAATTCATTAGATGGCTATCTGCATTATGCTAGAAACTGAAGGTGACCTTTGTGAACCTTTATGCTGTGCCTTCTCTGGTAGCTTCCTTCTCTCTAATCACCTCTCCTTCATTTCCAGCTGCCTTAGCTTTCCAAGACTCCATCTTTGGTTTTTAACTCAGTAGTATATAAGCTGTTCATACCTGTTACTCAAAGACTGTGCCATCACCATCCTCTCTCGTTTAGGTATAGGATAAAGATTTTGACTTGTGTTTATCACATTTTGTAACTAAGTGCTAGGCAGCCCCTGACAGGGCTCCTAATGACTTCCCACCATGGTCTTCCAGTACTGTGTAGTTCTTTCTCTCTGCTTCAGTGTGGTGTAGGCCTGCTAACTTGCTTCTGACAAGTGATGATGGATTTCCTACCAGTGTAGCTTTATAAAATAATGATACTCTCATATGGCTACTATTCTTTCTTGGACTTCTTAGTTAAGCACTCTAGTCAAGTCATTTGAATTGTCCTAAAGTAAACTACAGGAAATTAAATTAAATTATATGAAATTAAGGGAAGCTTTCAACTAATGTTCCTTGAAAAACAGAGCAGTTTAACAGCCCTTGAAAAATGAGATTTTGTTAGCCACCTTGGAGGGGTTTGGGAAGGAGTCCTACCATGGCCTGCATCTTGTCCCCCCTGACCCCTGTGAGGCTATGTCTGGATTCCTGACTACAGACTGTGACATAACAGGTGTTTTTGTCTTCACCTTGTACATTTTTTGATTTTGTGGCAATGAATAATGAGTACAAGACAATCACCTTGTTATTTAGAGGTGGAAGTAATTCCATTGATTTTAATGATACACGTGATGGTTATACTTGTAAGATGAACTTCATTTTTAAATATAATGTAACCAGAGGTAATGAGTCATAGTTAGAATTTGAAGGAAGTAGAATATTATTACATATCAATAAATAAATTTGATAAATCAATTTATCAAACTTTGATAAATCATAGTAAAATACTAATGCCATGAGTGATTGGATCTTTAAAACTTCCTGAAATCTAATTTTGCATGCAATGACATTAGATATCAGTAGACATCCTACCCTTGTTAGCAGGCTTACAGTGCAAAGAAACTACAGAAAACCCATGTCTTATAGAAGTAAAGTGTTCATCTAAAAAGCAAGTTGTAGTAGTTGAAAAGACTTGCTTCCAAATGTATATTTCATTGGGAATGATGTGCTACAAAATAAATTTTTATGAGATAATCATAGTGAACATTATTTTCATCTTTACCCTTTGCTAAAAAGCCAAATATTTATCCTGTGATAACTTTAATTAGAGAGGCTTTTTAGAATTCTTATGGAAGTTCTAAAACTACAATTAGAACTTGTTAAATTACCATCAGCTCATACTTAAATTTAAGGGACATATAATTCTTTTAGCATTAGTAATTATACAGCAAAAAAAGAGAGAAAGATATGTTTTGGAATTTTTTATTTTATCCAAATACTTTTCTGGATTCCCACACAGCTTTTCCCCATGGAACATCTCTGGATACATATGACACAGAAAAAAAGCACAAGGAAAGAATTAGAGGAATTCAAATATTTGATGAGATTAATGTTTTAGTCTATAGAAGGCTTTTAATACTATGTGTTTTTTCAAAGATTTTCTTTGCTAACTTTTTAATGTAGATTTAAAATATTTATTGTTCATAGAAGTGGTTAAAGTTTTCAGGCAAGAAAGATATAATTAGCACTTATGTGTGCCCAGTAAGGCCTCAAGTCCACTATGCTGTCATTAATGTTTTGAAATTTACTTCAAGCTTGGAGTTTATAAAAAATCTTTTCTTATTTATTAGAAAGTAGATTTTTGTTGAATATAGAAACACATTCAGATTCTTAGCAGCATTTTACTTTTAATAAGAGAGGAAATAATCTTCAATCATGGTATTTTATTACACTTTATTAAACTTCTTTAATAAAAGTCAAAAGACTAAATGCGCCCATACAGAATATTAAAACTTAATCTGGACCAAGCACACATAAGAAATGAAGCAATCTTCTTGAAACCAATTGCATATGCACAATTTAAGTGGGAATATAGAAATCTTTGTAACTGCTTACATATTTTAATATGTTTGCTGTAGATAAACTTATTCCTTTGAATTGATAATTCAGTACATAGATGTGTACAGGATTTAGCAAATTAACTTTTTGCATGCTTTCTGACAAAGCAGATGAAAAAGGTATCAATTTATAATGAAGAACACCTGTTTCTACAGAGGCAATAGTTTTCTGAAAACAACATGAATAAACATTTAAAAATTTAAGGTAATTGTTCTCATAAATGGTACTTTAAAATTCAAACTATTGTTATAAGACAAGTAACTCTTTTTTTTAAAAAATTATCTTTATTGGTACATTAAATATACACATCATGATTGCACTCCATAATGGGGATTTGTACCAGTATAAGACACAACTTAATTCTCATTTTTTCCCATAGCCCCACCCACCCTACCACCCCCCCATATATATAAAATTTGTTTCCTTACTTTTTTGTTACAATCTCAACATAAGACAAGTAACTCTTGAGCTACTAATATAAAAATAGATTGCATGCGGTTGCTAACTTGAAATACTTCCTAAAGGGTAAACCTGGTACAACTTGCACAATAAAGTAAATAATAAAAGTAGATTACAATTCACAGCACAATATAAATATAGATGAATCTATAATGATATAAATACATCAAATACAATTAAACAAAAATTATTCCGTGAATGGCTAGATGGGAAAGTGCTTCCTAGAATTAAGGTTATAATTCTTAAATGTCAAAATAAATAAGTGCATAGGAATTAAAGAAATGGAGTCTTTATGGTGCATTTCACAGGAATAATAGCTTCAGAAAAATAATCAGTGAGTCAGAAACTTAGTGGTTGAAATTTCTTCAGAGTACATGATTACTGCACTACAAAATACATCCCTAATATAATTATTAATTACAAAGTCAAGTAATATTAATTTTATAGTAAAATTTTTGTATCCTGTGAGAATTTCCTTATATCGAATTTTTCATGGTTAAAATTAAATGATCAAAATTTCAGCTAGAGAAAAATGGTTTACAGTGTCAGTCTCAACACCTTCACTAGTTTTTTATATCTAATAATTACTGAGAGAAAGGGATTAAAGTCTATAATTATAACTGACTCATTGCTCCTTGTAAATTTATCAGTATTTGTTCAGCATATTTAAAAATATTTCTTATAAGATTTATATACTGTTTTCACTGATCATTATACATATGATCGTTAGTTTTCATAATAATTGTGTTAAGTACTACTTTTCGGTATTAATGTTTCTCTTTCATCTTATTTTTACTGAAAATTAGTATAGTAATATTTTTCAACTTATTTGCTATTATATGTGAATAATGACTTTACAGTTTGACAGTATGCCTTGTTAATCAAAGCATATACACTACTTTGATATGATATGATTATGGATCAGTTTATCACTTGCTGTATTTCTTTTGCGTCCGTTAAATCTTTCTTCCCATTCTCTTATTTTTCTGACTTCTAGAAATTGAGCGTTTTATACATTTCTACTTAGTAGATATTCTTACAGTATATAATGCTTTGTCTTGTATTTCATTGATTTATTTGCAACTTATAATGTAGTTCAACTGGTAGTACTTATAAAATGTGTTCAGTTTACAATATTTTCTATAATCAGACTTTCTGTACATGACCAAAGAGTCTGAGATCTTCACTCCGCTTGCAGAATAACACCTGTTCCTCACATGTTTTCCTCCATGCTGGGAACTCAGGTATGTGTGGGTCAGAGACAAAGGGTTTTATTATTTGCAGACAACACTGACTTTATGCTTTTACTGTTTTTTAGCCAACTCTCACCAACGTAATATACAGAAATATAAAACACAGGAAATGCATATTTGCAGTTTTCCCCTTTTGCTGCCCAGTTCTCACAATGAAAATGTGGAGAAATACACATGAATGCAGCATGTCTCATATGTGTGTTCTACATGTGGGAAACACCAAACTGAGGCAACCCAAATACTGTATCAAAAATTTTTAAAGTAAGTCAATTTGATAATCATTGTCACAAAGCAGGTTACGTTATGATAGATAGAAAGATCTCAAACCAATACAAAACAAGCAACAAAAACCCATGGAGGAATAAATTACATAAGCCTATCACAACTGGCTGATTATGAAAATAACCTTGAAAAGTTCATATTCAATAAAGACAGGAGTCCATGTAGAAAAGACAGACAGGAATGCATTTCATTTTTACACGTGTGAAGTCTGTGTTATTATTTCTATACCTTTTATTTTTATTTTCCCTATGCAACCTATTCTACACTAAATTTAGTCAATTATCTCTGAAAGTGATTCAATGCTAATAATTTGTTACTTATTCACTCCTTTGTTTTCACTCTGTCTGGGCCCCTCTTTGCACTGATCTCCATTTCCTCTTCAGGATACCTCCCCCATCTCTGTGAGGACTTGAAGATCTTTGGCACTGAGTATTTGATGGGCGTACCTTCTTTTCACTTTTCCATATGTGAAGTAAACTATTTTGATTTTGCCTTTTGAAATGTATTTTTCTTGAAGATGTAATTTTAGTTTGAGAGTATTTTCCTTCAGTATCTTACTGAAGATATTATCCCGATTGTTGCCCACATCTTTTCTGAAGAGAAATACATCATCAGTCTGATTTGATTTTTGTCTGACATATCTTCTCCTAGGTGCTTTCTTCGCCATTCCTTTATCACTTATTTTAGGTAATGAGACCAAGATTTGCCTAGATGCAGTTTTATTTATGCTGCTAGCGATTGGCATTTGTTCATATTCACAAATATGTAGTTTACATGTTTCATAACTTTGGAGAATATAGGCTTTTTTTTCTTCAAACACTTGTCTGGTCTCATTTCTTCTCTCTTGGTGACATCAATTACATACATTTTAGCTTCTGAACTTGTCTCACAGGTTGCTAATTCTTTATATTTTTCTCTATTTTCTGTTTCATTGGACACTTCCAAATGCCATATTTTCATAGTCACTAATTTCTTCTTTGAAATATTGCCTTTGTGTCATTTATCTTGTTCAGAGAATTTTTATCTCATCTATTACAATTTATAACTCTTTGACATTTAATTCTTTTTTATATATTTCACGTAAGTGTTTCACTTTTTTAACATTTGAAATTCATTTGCAGTACTTCTAATGTACTAGTCTGCTAATTCTAATGTCTATATCTTTCTGGGCTGGTTCCAACATCAGTGATATGTAATTCATGTGCAGTGCACAAAAGCCCTTCATGTGTAGAGCCATGTGAGCCTTGCCTGTTGTGCAGCTGTACTAACTCAAGGACACTCAGCATGCTGAATGTTAGCATCCTGTGAATAATTATTCTCATCTTTCTTTTTACAATTTCAGGCTACCAGGAATCTGTTTTTACTACTAAAACCTATTTTGCCTTGTGGCTGGGAACTTAGCCCAGTGGTGCCACCTCTGCCTGGAAAGTACAATATCTTGAGTTCCATCCTTAGAACTGGGAGGGGGGGACAAGAACCACACAACTTACTTTGCCTTTTTAAGAATTTAAAAATAAAACTATAAAGTTTATAGCGCTTTATATCTGGCTTCTTCCACTTGAATTGATGATTTCTGAGATTCATCTTGCAGTTACATGTTTCAGTTGTACTTTTTTCTCTACACAAATTAGGACTCCAGTGCAGTGATGTGTTATGACCTGTTCATGCATTAACAGTTGATGTATAGATAGATTGCTTGAAGTTTGAATTGGAAAACTTTTTTTTTTTTTAAAGACTGCAAACATGCATGTACAACGATGGTGCAGGATTTACTCCATCATGAATAAATGCCTATCTGAGTAGCCCAGCAGAGGGGAAAAGAAGCTTCCCACATGTTAAATACTGGTGTATGCTTCGTTACCTGCACACATTTTTCTTTTTAATACTCATAAATCTATAAAAGTGATAATAATATTTATAAAGTTAGAGTTTACTTATTTCTTTGGCACTTTATTAATGTTTATTTCTAACTAATTATATTCTGTTCAAAAAAGCATATATGTGAGATTTCCACCTTTTGACAATGTTGGTTTCATTTTCTTTCAGATTTACAGGGAATTGAACATAAATATCATAGTGTCAATATGACATTAGGAAGTTTAGTTGGGTATTTGTACTCTGAGAAACTACCACAAAAACTTCCTTAGCTTAAATTCCCTTTGTAGCAGTTTTTTTCATCTTTTTGTTCCATGATTAATGTTTTGTTAGGTATTTGACAAAATGCATTCTAAAGAAATAAAAATATGGTATTTGACAGTAATATACCAAGAATTCAAAATTATTTCAGAAAACAGCAGTAACAAAAAGTTTAGGCAAATGGAAAAAAGTTTAAATTGCTAACAATGTATCAAACTAACATAATACTTTCAAAAGTCATACTTAAAAGTAAAGCTTTTAAAAGGAAATGCTATTAATGATAGCTATTTTGGATGTGTAGTTTCAGATACTTATTTTCAGCTTTTTCTTTTATAAAATTTCCAAATCCTCCATTATTAACCATATACTTTACATATTCAGAAAAGTGTTTTAATTCAAGAATATGGAGATAAGTGGTCCATGGAATATAATACAAGGTCTATTTTATTTGATATTTTTGCAATGTATTATGTTTATGTTAAAATCTAGCCAGAAAGGGACTCTATTGGAATTACTGCAAAATCCTCTTGACCTACTTACAATTAATCAGACATTGATTGAAGTGTATTGTCATAATGGACGACTTGAAAACCTCAGAGTGAAAATAAGTGACTGAAGGGATTATTCTTGGAAGAAATATCGTGGTTTGTATTCTAATATGAAGTGCATGCGTGCATGTGTGCATGCATGCGTGTGTGTGTGTGTGTGTGTGTGTGTGTGTGTGTGTGTGTGTGTGTGTGTTTTCTTTGTTCTTTGTTTTTCTGAGACAGGATCTCACCATGTACATCAGGCTGGCCTTGAACTCATTATGTAGCCTGAAATGACCTTGAACTTTTGGCTTCACCTGATTCAGCTTCCAAAATTTCAGGGTTGAGCCACCATGCCCAGTGAATATTGTCCTGCACAAGGTTTTTCTTGCCATCTACTTTGTTTTATCCATATTATTTTTCAGACCTCCTTTGACAGCTAAGAAATTGAAGCTTGGAAGGGTCTTGTACTGTAGTCCTATAGGAAGTGAGTGGCTAATTCATTTCTATCATTTCAGTGAAAGATAAACAACTCTAAGGTAATTTGTATTTCCATACACCTGTGAATATGTGCTTATACTTAACTATAGTGGAAGCTATCTGATTCATAATCTCTGAATTGTTTAGTTGACATTAGTTTTCTAATGATGCCAGCTTATTTTTCAAAATTCCACTAGGGACGGAAGCTTCCCCTGAACCTGGATGCGCAGTGCTACTTTGTTGCTGTCACCAGGAAGGCTCACTTCGGCAAGCACTGTCACTTAAAGCGATGACAGCTGCTGACACTGCTGCTGGTCTCAGGCTGCTGCTGTATTCAGCTCAGCAGTGACCGCTGCACTGCCTGGGGAATGGAAGGGAGAATTCTAGGAGGGAAATCGATTCTCTTCGAGACCTGTGTCTACCACAAACTGTGCCTGTGTGCAGCAGTGTAGCAAGGGCTCAGGAAACCCATGTACTTCTGATCACTGGAGCCCATGCTCACAAAAAGATGTGTGAGAGAGAAATAACATCTCAGGTGTGATTGAGGGTGATTTGTCTGGTTTTCTTATGGTTGAATTGGAATGAAATACACTTAGAATGTGTATAATTGTTCTGACATTTGGTTACATATGGAATGATTAAATGTGTGAAAAAAAAACACCCTTACTGAGATGTTATTTGATTTTTCTAGACTTGAAGTGATAGGTTGGGTTAATCACTTATGGTAAAACATGTTGATTGTATATTACAATAATCCTAACTTATGCAAAGATGTGAACACCATTCATTCAGCGTTGGCTTTTAAGTAAAATGTTAAGTACTTGCCCCAGAATGACACTATCCTTGGTGAAGTCCAAAAACTGCTGGTCAGAATAACTCAGCCCATTCTGACAAGAAAGGAAATGTCTACTGAAGGTAACTGTGTCCCCTTGTTCACTATTTCATCAAACACCTATTTCAAAGGTCTTATGTATTCAAACTGTGACTAGAGGTCAGTGACTTTATGAATAACTAAGACCAAGAACTATTAGCAAAACTATAAACAGAGCTATTAACAGCCAAATAGCTTCTTTCGGAGCCTAGAGCAAACAGCAACTACCTCACAGGTGATACTATTAGAGATGTGAGAATGAAAACAGACTTTGGTTTTATATAAAAGATAGTCCAAATTTATTAAAATTTTAAAAAACTATTCTCAGTGAATAAATAAATAAGACTATTCTAGTGTTTTAAAAATAATTTTCAATGATAAAATAGGTTTGGAGTATAATATTATTTGAATATTTTTGTGAAATGAGATTGTAGAATAAGGAAGTCAATAAAAATCAATAGTTACAGGTTAAGGTAAAAATTCCTCTACAGTTCAAATTCCAGTTACCTTCGTTTTTGTTTCTCTTTCACAGATTTCTCCTGGAAAACACAATAAAAGTAATGCTGCAAATTTCAGGAAAACTTTTCAGCACTTAAAAATTCCTTAGAAACTTGAATGTTTCACAGAATCTCAAGGTAGAAATCTTTACTGCATTTATTAAATTGATAAAGTAGTTGGACCTAATTAAATACCAGGAGGTTATTCAATGTTCATCCTTAAAATTTTTACATGGATTATCTTTTAGGGCTTAATTTATTTCTGTGTCTTACTGGGAAATTACAAATCAATGGGTTAAAATGATCCAAAAGAATAAATATAATTAAAATAGACAAATAGTACATAGTGAGAAATCCTGTGACCATCCAGTATTTTCCATCACAGATATATATTCCTTAGGAGGACAAGTAATAGATTTTGCTTAATTTGGATCAAATCATAAATTCCTACCATCAGCACATCAGGTCCACTAGTGTCAAAATCATCACAGTGATTTCTCAGTTAAACATAATGAAGGGTGTGCCCTCCTGTGGTCCATAGCGGAGGAACACTGCCTGAATATTAACTAAGGTGTTGATTAAAAACTTGGAAGAGCAGAAGCTGGGTTTGTCAGCCTGTCGGCACACTAGTAAAATGACTTTCCTTCATCAAGCTAGAACAAATAATGAAATTTAGCAAGAAGTGCTGTACATATCCTCAAACTGTCAAGAATTTGCATAGTGAACTAACAACAACAACACAACAAAAAGATGATGTTGATACACTTGGGTGAACAGATGTCCAGAAGAGCCAATACTGCAATTACTCTTGCTTAAGACAAGTCAATTGCTGGATGTGAATACATGTAACAAAGGCATGCTGCAGAACAAAGACGAAGAGATGAACGTACTGCAGAGTGATTCTAGATCACACTTGGGGTAGAACTGTGTGATTTTTGAGTGGAATACAATGTTTATTAATAAGTAAAACATTGAAGAGATGTATATCCACTTTAACATCAACTAGTATTGTTGGAAAAATTTGTTGGGTAAATTTTGTTTATTATCAAAAAATATTTAGAGTTTTTGATCATGAGTGTTAGGGGCTTTTTACACATAGCAGAATATACCAAAGAGTAATTATGTGACTCTGTCAAGGATGAACTGTGGAGGTTTATAGTACAGATACATTACATCAACACATTCGACATTAAATTTCCAGTGTTTACATTTATACAAGAATTAAATAGGAGTGCTTTTGTGGGGATTTTATACTATTATACTTTATATATTTCATGACTTGTATTATGACACTAAACATTGAATTTTAGTGTGTCATTTTATGTGATTATTACCAAATGTATTTTGCCATTAATATGCTATTGCTAAGAAGAATTTAGTTTATCTATCAATCTAGTTTTCTACATTTCTCTTAAAATAAGAGATATTAAAACAAAGATATTTTGTTTTCAGTATAATCAGCTGTTTTTACTTGTGAGTTTGTAGGTATAAATATCTTTATTAAACTACCATACTTGCTAAAGATTGCAGTCCCCAACTTTTCTCTAGCATCATTTTTGTTGGCTGTTTCACACCTTTCAAGTTCAGTGCATTGTTACTTATTACTGTTCCCATCCACTCTTTATTTAATTCATTTTTTTCCTTTATCGAGTTTTTGGTACATTGTAGATACACATCATCCTCACATTTAATACTGAGAATTTGTACCTGTACATGATGTACCTTGATTCTTATTTTTCCCCATTCCCCTACTTCCCTATGTCAATTATCCCTTGCTCCTTTTTTTTTTTTTAGGTTTTTGGAGACAGGGTCTCGCTTTGTGGTTCAGGCTGGCCCTGAGCTCAGCCTCCAACTCACATCACAATCCTCCTGCCTCTGCCTCCCGAGTGCTGGGATTAC
>PVIR01029276.1:0-21232 GCA_004026965.1 Petromus typicus | reverse complement strand
GGCCCTGAGCTCAGCCTCAAACTCACATCACAATCCTCCTGCCTCTGCCTCCCGAGTGCTGGGATTACAGGCGTGAGCCACCACGCCCGGCACTGTGGTATGTGGTACCGGTTGCTGCTGGGTGTGGGTCTCCACACCCAGTATTGTTATGTGGTTACCGGGGAATCGAACCCGGGTCCTTGCGCTTGGGAGACAGGCGTCGGAACCACTGAGCTAACTCCCCGGCCCCCTTATCTGGGACTTTTGATGAACAAGAAATATTAAAAGGAGCTCTCTAGACAGAACGGAGGGCAACCACTACCTTTTGTTGGAGAGTTGTGATGAGGTTCTATGTTTGCAGCTACTGCTCCCTATAACTCCTAAGAAACACCTGCTACTAATGTATTAAGAAAAAGTATAATTTTCTTTAACAAGATGTTCAAGTCTCTATAGCAAGACCTAAGCACTACATATACCCACTCTCCTTTCAATAGATGAGCTCTGGGACAGCGGTTGGGGATGGAAATCTAAGAACCTTAAAATTCTATATAAAATACTGCATACATTTTCTGAGAAGATGGTGTATTCTGTTAATTGGATTTCCCAAGAAACCTATATATAATCTCCCTTTAATTAAAAACCAGTATCCTTAGAAGTTATTCCTTCTTTTAATATAATGTATTTATTAGCAATATTTCAATTGAGTTGATTCAGTATTTCTAGAAATAAAATCTTTATTGAAAACAATTCTGATTTAATTTTTCTTTCAAAATTTATACTGCTTGTGAGCCAGGGATTTAGCTCAATGGTTCCGGCATCTGCCTTGCAAGCACAAGGTCCCGAGTTTGATCCCTGGTAACCACATACAATAATATTGAGCATGGTGACTCATGCCCACCAGCAACCAGTACCACACAGCACAATGCCAGGCATGGTGGCTCTCACCTGTAACCCCAGCACTTGGGAGGCAGAGACAGGAGGATTGCTGTGAGTTTGAGGCTTGCCAGGGCCACACAGTGAGCTCAAGGCCAGCCTGAACTACAAAGTGAGACCCTGTCTCCAAAAAGAAAACAAAAACAAAAAATTATACCACTTGTAATATTTTATGAAGTGAAAACAATAGGCTACTCTGTATATACTCTGAAAAACTTGAGAAGATAATAAAAATTGGAGGTTTCCTTTGGATGGGGAGTATCTGCCACCTTTGTAATGTAATCCCTTTGAGTTGTTTTAAGTCTGTTCGTCCTTACAAAAATAATAAAATCATTATAAAATAAACAGTGTAGTTAAGAATGACATTTCTCACAGCATATTCTTTAAATGAGTTTATTTTAGAAAACCATGAAAACTGAGATTCACTTATGACTCACAGAAAGTATTGTATCCTAAAATAGTCATTCCTCTTCCATATATTCTACATCTCTTGAAAGAAAAAAAAGTAGTTCTCAAATAAGTTATGTGTAGGATCATCTAGGTGATCCAAATTAAAATCAGATTATCCAAATAAATGACGTACAAAACCATTTCCCAGATTATCTGGCAGCTAGGTGAAGCTGGGTCATTTTTACCTTTTCTGCATGAATGATCAAAATTTCACAAAGGAAATATGACTATGAAATAAACACATCTTAAAAGCAGTGTGATCATTGCTACATTTGCCATTTAGTTCCATTTGGATTTAGTTACACTTTCTTGCTCACTTTTCTTGAAGCATTTGGAAAGCAACTTAAGGAGATGACGTGTAATTGCCTAATTTCAATTATCTGGAAGTTTTAGTACAATTAAATCAGTAAAACAATACAGTGGTGTCTCAGTTCACAAACTTAGCTGCTTCCACAGTTCTAGTCACAAACCAAATTGGATGAGAATCAAATAACCAAATTCACTGGTTAGATTCAATGTTGATCTTAAGGGAAAATTTGATTTGGTCCTTATCCAAATCAGTTTGCAACCAGAATCGGGAAAGAACTGTTTGTGACCCGAGGTACTGCTGTAATAAATTAGCCCAACAGACTTTTATATACAAGTCCCCATATCTTGCTCCAATTTATTTTCCTCTCTCAAATGGAGAGAACCTCATAAAACAGAAAGAGGAAGGATAATGTGGATACAGTATAAAGAGCTTTTCAAAATCTTATGCAGAAGGTGACTGAAATATAACCAGCACTTCCAAAAGAAATGAAAAATCAGTATAGTCCAATCAATTCCTAATAATCTATATTAATTTGTCCAAGTTTCCATTTGTAGATCGTTACATATTTAACTGAGTGGTGACTCCAAATTATAAGTCTAGGAGTGACACAAATGTGTTACATGATTAACAACTCACTTCATCTTGAGAAAAAAACCATGGTTCCATAAGGGGACAGGAAGACTGTTAAAAGGGATTATCAAGGAAAATCAACAAAGCTTATTAGGAGAATTTAAACAAGATCCTCAGTTTTAAAGGTACTTAGAAACAACCCTATGTTGCCTAGAACCTAAAGAAATTGTATCTCCTTTGGTAAGGCTTTCCATTCTATTTCTCTTTGCATTGTTATGAAATAAGGCTCTCAAATTTGCTTTAGTGTAGTTAATACAACCCTTCACTATAAGGAAGGAATTAATAACCAATTGAGAAGATTAGTCTATAAATGACCTGCACAACAGTACTGTAGAACCAACTAGGTTTGGGTTACCTTGCCTACAAAATGCTAAGAAGTCATAAATCATTGTAAAGTTTTAAAATATAATATACAAAATGATGTTTTCTTCAAATCAGTTTAATAGCCTTAGTTTCATAATTTCATTCAATAAACAGTAAAAGAGCACAGACTTCCTAAATATTGTGGAGGAAGACACAGATTATCAGGGTTCAAAGCATTTAACTTACAGTCTCAAGGCAGAACGCAGGCAATGAAGTAACTAACCTTACTTGAGCACTTCTCTCTTGGAAAGACTTTGTGACCTGCCTCAGGCATACACCATGGACATCCTGCCACTTGGTATACACGGAAGATGCTGCACTGAGTGGAGGAGTAGATAGTTTCAGTTTGACTCTGACCAAGTGGCCAATCACCCAAATTCTGGACATCTTCTAATAAGCAAACTTTAAGTCTTGGCAGGCCACCAAATGTTATATTAAAAGTGCAGTTAATGTTCAGAAGTCATAGAAACCACCATTCTCCTGGTGATGGACACTCTGATTCACATATCCAAAGCCATGTGATATTTATAACTGGATTTCCAGGAAAGAGGTCAAATATAGTTTCCTATATGGTTCTTTCAGTAGTCACACATACTACTCATCAGGTGTGTACACTAAAATACACCTGGGAGTCCTTAGTGCTACCTTTCGCTTTCCATCTGTTCCTGACCCTCAACAGTTCATTTCTAAGCCTTTCTAAGGTATATCGCAAATAAGTCTTCTTCATCTCTACTGCTACCACCCCCTCGACCAAGCCTCACCCTGTCTTAACTAGCCTATTAAAATAATGTTTTACTTGGTCCTCCTTCTAAAAGTTTGTTGCTATAATCCACTGTCCCTTCAATTAATACTTTTTAGATTGCCAAACTTCCTAAAAGAGCTGTCCCCACTTACTGACTCACCTTCCACAATTTCCACTCACTCCTCATCTTACAAGTACCTGTGTCAAGTCTCATTCCTCAGAAAGGCCTGACAAGTCAGCAATGATGCTTGGAGTCTCCCAAAGCCATGCAAACTGTTCAGTCATTCAGCTTGTCCACTTCTTCAGTGCTGCTCCTCCCAGCCATCCTCCAGTTCTCACAGTCTCTTGCCTTGACGGCCTTGGCCCCAGTCCTACTCTCGGCCTCTGGGCTGTCTTTTCCTTTGATCATCATCTTAAGTGTCGGCATTCCCTTGCCTCATGCTACACATTTTCTGTGGGCAGTCACTTCAATTTATATTGCTTCTAATGCTACTTCTAAGCTAATGACTCTCAAAATTACTATCTCTAGCACAGATCTATTTAGCTCAAGATCCAATTATGTAACTTCCTACAAGGCAGCTTCACTTCAGTTTCCCACATGCACTTCAACCTTTCTCACAAGGAATCATAATTTCTCTTCTTAAATTTGTGTCCTTTTTTCCTTTGTGGTAACCCATCATGCGTCTAGTTGTCCAAGTCTGAACTGCATTAACATTGATTCTTCCTTCTTCTCAAGTCCTGTGATACTACTTATCCCCTGGTAGAGGCCACTATAACCTCTTGTCTAGATTCCCAGGCCACATCCTAACTTGTGTTATCTCCCAACACATTTTTCACTCTATTGTTGTGTATAAATGCAGTATCTGTCCCTACCCATTCCTCGATATAAAGAGCTCCAGATGCTTCTCGAGACAGTCTCCTGTCATACATCAAAGCCCTACAAACTGCTAGCAATCAGGTTAATGCAGTTCTAACTTGGGAAACAAGCTATGTTTACTTGTTATATTGGATTGGGGGGGCAGGTCTTGTATCAGGAATCGAACTCAGGATCTTGTGCTTGTCAGGCACCACTGAGCTACAATCCTAGTCGCTATGTTCACTTGTCAGTCTACACACAGACCCCTACCTATCTTGGCCTTCTTCTACCTCCTGGTGTTTTAGGTCTTGATTTACCTATCACTTTCTCTAGGAAGCTTTCCTTCCCTGATCTCTTCCCTTTCAGATGAAAATTAGGCTGGGTCTTTCACATACTCTCTTAGTATCTCACCACAACACTTAGCACAATAACTGAAACTGCCTGCTTACAAGTTTGTATTCCCCACCAGTTACAAGCTCTTAAATACATCCAATTTCAAAAGAAAAAGCATTCATTGTTTCATTCAGTTTACTAAGTAAAGTTTCAATCTCTATAATAGTTCACCTAAATTTTAAACAGAATGGAAACGAAAGTAGGAACATTTTTCAAAGTTAAGAATACATCTAATTTCACAGAAGGAAAACAAACTTTTTCTGCTGGTCGTTTAAAAGAACAAGAGTAGAAGTTGCTTTTTCTAAAAGTCAGATACATATTTCTAAAGAAATTATGTCTTGTTTTACTTATAACTTCAACAGATGTTTTACCTTTAGAAATGTCTGGCCAAAGTTTTAAAAACTCATCCAGTTTGGCTAATCAGAATACAGGAATTACAACAAAATACCTCATTTTATTCATTTTATCAAATTTAAAAGCAATGGAATTAACAATGAGTTGAAATAATCTGATTTCTGACAATAACTATAAGAATATCCTTCACCAGTACCTGAAACAAACACAAAATTAATTAAACATACAACATAACCAATTTGAAGCTATATCATGATTTGATATTCCTGATTTCAAATTTAAGCCTGGTCATTAAAAAGCTCTTGTTTTGGGCATCTGATCTTCAGCCATTATCTGCAGTTACTCAATAACTAAGCAAAACCTGAGTGTCTAGAAGCTAAAAACCCAGTCTTTCTTCTCCCTACTTTAAAGCAAGTTACTCCAGTAAAATGACTAGGAAGTGATTTACTTAGAACAAAAGAGAGATCGACTTCTCCAAAAAAGACTTCTGAGGTCCCATTCAGGAAAGGAAGCCCAAAGTAAGGGTACAGTGAGTGGGTGCAGTGAGCATCACCATTCCAGTAGGAGGAGTATGTACCCAAGAAATCTCTTGTCTTCAGTGTCCAAGTTAGAAACAGGTTCTCTGAAATTCATGCAAGCCTATCATATCCAGTAAACAAACAAACCAAAAATTTCACTAGATTTCTTTGAGAAATGTGAATCAAAATTACAGGGTTTCTAAAATTCTTCATTACTCAACAAAAAGCCCACACAAACAAATTCCTTCAGGGAAGAGTTCAAAAAGATACACATAAAAAATAAGTCTTGAAACTGCTTATTAGTCAATTATCCTGCCCAGACAAGTAGAGTTTATTTGCATAAACTCAGCCTGTCATGTAAAACTCTTTCAGCAATTAGGTTTCTTGTTACATAATAATGCACTAAAAGTAATTATATATTTTAAATCTGTTCCTTTCATCTCCTTCAAGGACACCCTTATAAAGAAAGACTGCACCTCAAATTTTGAAGTTACTGTAAACTAATTATTTGTTTATTCCATTTTAAATATACACCATGTCCATGTCTGAGAATTGACCCACTATAATTTTTCCACACAAATCTTATACAGTGATCATCTGCCAGAAACAAATCAACAATGTAAACTATCACACTAGTCTCTGGAGAAATACAAGCGCAAACAATCCTTTGTTTTAAACCCATGTTTACTATTCCCTATCAAAGAATTAAGAACTCAGAATTTATTTACTTATATAAGCTTGAACCAGTTTTAGGTATAAAAATACTAAAACAAAACAAGAGAATCAATCTCTAATAGCATCAAACATCAATTTAAAAAAAGCACAATCAATGAAGGGATGAAGACTGTTTAAAGTCAACCAACATATTATTTCTTCATCAAAACAGTGATTCTAGAGACAGGTATGTGGTCACTACTCAGGAGGCTGAAGCAAGAGGATCATACCACATTCCAGGGCAGCCTGGACTACACAATGAGTTCAAGCCCAGTGGACCTGTCTTTGCAGAACACACACACACACACACACACACACACACACACACACACACACACACACACACACACACAACCACCTAGTGATTCTAGCCGTGCCTAACCTACACACCTACAACCCCTGCTACTTGGGAGACTGAGCCAAAGGCTTGCATGTTCAAGGTCAGCCAGGATAATTTAGCCAAACTTGTCTAAAAAAATAGACAGGGCTCAAAGGCAGGGCCTGCGGATCTAACTCAGCGGTAGCCCATGCCTAACAAGCAAGAGGTCTTGACTTCAATCCTCAATATTGCTGCCCCCCAAAAGTTATTCTGTCTACATGAACACATTTATCATGCTATTATGCACAGAATACTACATTTGGTACTATTTAGTACTGGTTTTGAAAAAAAAAAAAAAAACAGATAGACATCTGCTTTCCTACATAAAAAATTTCCTAATTCTTTCTAGAGAGAAAACATCACTATGTAACAATTGAACAACTTACCCCAAACAATAAATCAACAGGTACAAACTATTATTCAAACTAGTAAACAGAAATGCCAAAGACGAAATAGGGATATGGAATAAAAGTATCCCTCAGTTTCACTGACTTACATCCAATTAAAAAAAAAAACAAAAACTGTAGTCAGAATTAACTAAGACATCAAAACATGCTGAAGAAAAATATTCCTTGATACAAAGTAAATATAAGGCGTGGCCAAAACCACAACTAAGTTTAATAGTTTATATGTTCAATATCTTTTATTCATTGTATCCAAAAATAGTACTAGGTCTAGATCTTCAAGAAGCATAATACATTTAGTTAGAATGAATCAGTCTGACTTTCCACAGCGGTTGTGTTCATCATCTGTTACCCTGAATAACAGGATTAAAGCCAGGCAAACCTCTGCCATATGTTCTTAAACGTACTTGCCCACACCTTCATCTCTTAAAATCAGAGAGAGAGAAGGCTGGGATATAGCTCAGTGGTTCCAGCTTACATAATTCACAAGTTGAAGGTCTGAAGTTCGATCCTCAGTATAAACAAAACAAAACAAAACAAAAAAATCAGAGAGAAAGAAAAACTAACCATGTGTCCTTAAAAGATAATAGCTGGGCATTAATTACAGTAACAGATCAAAATCTAGTAGACAGATCCTCAAACTATGAGAATCTGGCAGCAGTACCCTCTTCAGGAAAAGCAGCTGATTAGCCACAGGGGGCAGCAAAGTTAAGAGTGAAGTGTAAATACCAGGAGGTGAAGAGGGCAGGAAATGTTAATAAACTGGGTAGTGAACCACAAGTATTGGAGAGGAAAGGACAAAGTTTCAAATAATGAATTTATCAATAGCTAATGCTGAACCAGTGATTCTCAAATGAGCATCAGAATACCCTGGGAGTCTTTAGAAATACATATGCCTACGGGCTGGGGATTCAGTTCAGTTCAGTGGTGGCTCATCTACCTCATAAGCAAGGCCTGAGTTCAATCCCCAGTACAGGGATTGGGGAATATGCCTGGGTCCTACTTCAAGCTATTAATTCATAATCTTTCCAGAGTGGGGCCCAAGTATTAATTTTTTGACAATACCAGGGATCAAACTCAGGATCTTGTGCTTACCAGGCCAGTGCTATGCCACTGAGCTACATCTCCGGCCCCAAATATTATTATTTTTAAAGTTCCCCAAGTGTACATAAGTAGAACTAGAATATTAACTACATAAAAATAAATTCTAGTCTCTATGTAAAAATAAATTTAGTATCTACGCTCAAATGTTATAAAAAGCTAAATTTTTAAAAAATAAAAAGTCTATGATGTCTCAAGTGCTATTATTTTTCTGTTGATAAGTCTATCTTTGAAATCCAAAGGAACAAAAACTCATTAGATTAATTCATCTCTGTGATTTAGCAAGGGAAAAAAAATGCTATTCTTGCAGGTGACAATCATTAAACACAAGTTCAGAGGGGTTAAATAACTAGCTCAAAGCCACCGTGAGTCATCACTGAGACAGAAAGACAATGCAAACCTACACTATGAAGGTCCAAGGACTATGCGCTACCCCAGGGCCACACCAGTTTGCCAAATACATGTTCCTGGATTGTCATTTTATTCAACTAGATGCTTCATAAAACAATGCAAAATTAAATTAAGAAACAGAGGTAGTAAAATGAGAGAGAGGATATGATCCTAAATTAGGAATTCTGAAGATGTTAGACTTAAGTACAAGTTTTTCCTTTATGTGAAGACTAGCACCAGACACCCTATTTAGTAATTTCTCTAAGAAGTAAGAGCTTAAAAAGAGAAAAGAAAAAATTAAGTCTTCTAGAAGAGTTATGACAATAGTCCCAAAAGAAAACAGTTCTGAAATGTGTTCTTTCCCTACCCCTTTCCTCACGGGAACTGGGTTCACGGCCTTCACTGGGCTACTGTACACCCCTACCACCCTTCAACTCCCCCATCCCAACAAGATGGTCTAAACTGTAACTGCCCACATTGGGTTCAAACTTGTGATCCTCCTGCCTCAGCATTCCAGAATGCTGGGGTTATAGGTGTGCACCTCCACATCTGGCTGGAAATATTTTCCTTAACCTATTCATACAAATTTTAACTGTCCCTTAACCCCATCCAAAATACAAAAATAGCTATGTGTTAAGATGGAATGATACAAACTACACTTGATCTAGCCAAAAGGCTGAGAAGCTATAGATGGAATGATGTTAACTTTGTTAACATGAACAGCCTTAAAAGCTAAGTGAGCAGGGTTTTGCCCTGCAAAAAAATAGTCACAGAATATGAGATCCTATTATTGCTTTTGTTCCACAATTACTCCAAAGAACGCAAACCTCCATCACACAAACACACACACACCTAATGCTAAGCAATGCATTTTAATCAGCAGCACTGGTACCCAGCTTCCAAGCATGGACCAGTGAAGAATCCAAGGGATACCTGGAAGTTCTTCACCTTATCTTGAGAGGATTTCAATCTCAAAACCAGTTTCAGTCTACTCTTTGCTGTTTATTAGATGTATCCCCCAGAGAAATGCACATCTACATAATTCTACTGGTTAATTTGGTTTCTTTGCTTGGTAAAAAACATTTTTACAGGCCAGCCTGGGCTACATAGTGAGTTCAGGGCCAGCTTTAACACAAAGTGAGACCCTATCTCAACAAATCAAAACCCCACAACAAAACATTTTTACAGCTGCTTGTAATATTGTAAAGTCTGACTCCACCTTATCTTCATTTCTATACTCACACTGCCTCGTTCACATAATCTGAAAACATTATAAATCAGACTTCAAATACATCGTAAAAGCTTACTATTTAAGTATATAATCTTATTAACAACACTTCATGTAAAACATTTTAAATCTAGATTTCAAAAATATCAGAATGGGTACTAACATTCTTTGCCTGTTTTTAAGCACTTAAATTTTTTCACTTAATCCCCTCAATCCTGGGGTTAGAAGGTATTATCCTCATTTTACAGATAAGGAAAACAACGCAGAAAGATTAAAAATTTACCTTTGACCCAGGACTAACCCCAGTGACCCAACTTTTTTTTTTATTATATTGCTTCAAATTTATGTAAAATAAATTAATAGCAAAAGTACTGAAATCATCTGATCTGAGTCCCAGTATCAGCTACACACCATCCAAACAGATGTAATCACAAATCTGAAACTAAACTAAGCCTCAGCTTTCTCAGCAATAAAATAGGAATATTAGTCTTCAAAGAAGTTGCTGGGATGACTCAATGATAGTATTCCCTAGTCGGTGTTAAAGAGCAGATTGCAGATATCAAAAGTTACATGTGTTTGGTCTGCTTGTCATGAGGAATACTAATTCACAATTTTTAAAATTTTTTAAAGGTAGAATAATTCAAAAATGATAAACTGATAAACAAATATAAGGTACCAACTACTTTACCAATCAAATCTTCCAAAAACTTAAAACAGATTAAACAGAAAAACTTCCTATTGCGAAAAACATTAATCAAATGTTAAACTTCCTTACTTGTTGATTATCAGATGTAATGTTTAAGGTGGAAAATGATACATAACCATAAACTTTATACCAAAAAGTTATTGCAACAATGTTCCTGATTTTATTTTCTAGCATCTAGCTCTCATTGGAGCTTATATAATTAACATAACAACAGACAACACTTGGGGGGAATCCAAGCCTTTCAATAAAATAAATATAAAACAAATAAATATAATTTAAGTTAATCTTTAGGACTCATATGAGTTCTTTTTTTTTAAAAAAATTTTTGATAAAGCTTGTTTATTAAATACTATGACAAAACAATTTACCTTCAACATTTTTACCATTAAAATCCTGCAATCCACTTACTAAATGATTTTACAAAAATAAACTTCTTATAGATGAAAAGGGTGGATTATTTTGTTAATCCTTACTTACAGTATGCTTTGGGGAAAACTAGTTGGCATCTTTCCATTTTAGACGCATGTGGACGAAGTGTAACACAAGCAGGTTGGTATAAACACTTGAAAGATCTTGGATACCCACAGATATCTGAGTCACTGCACAGTAAGATTACATTTCAGAGCAGGAAGAAAAATTCTCTTTCATACACATACTGAAAGGTTTTCCACAAGTTTTCTGTGAAAGCCACAAATGGAAAAAACTACTACTGACAGGAAAAAAAAAATACCACAGCACTGTGGTATTACGTACACTGCTAAGTACCAAATGAAGCAACTGAATTTTTTCTAAAAAATTACTTTTCAAGCATTTTTGGCACCTAAGGTAGAAATATTTTTTTCCTGCTGGTGGTAATATAAGGAAAGGTGTGTAATAGCCTTAATTAAGTCTAAATTAAGTTACCCTGAATAAACTTATCTTGAAAAATTTTCCTTATGAGGAACCCTGTATTTTCTCACAAATATCCACAGTCGCCGGGCGTGGTAGCTCACGCCTGTAACCCCAGCCCTCGGGAGGCAGAGGCAGGAGGATTGCTGGGTTCAAGGCTGAGTTCAGGGCCAGCCTGAACTACAAAGTGAGACCCTGTCTCAAACAAACAAATATCTACAGTCAATCTAAACTTCCAATTTTTCCCTCTGCCAATAACCAGATATTGTAAATAAAGCATCATGACATCTTCCACTTGTTGAACTAAACATCATGTATTGTAGATGACAACTGATTTTATCCATATTACTCCCAAGCTTTTAGAAGTAAAATGTACTGAGGATACGTCTCCTTGTTAAAACGGGCATATGTTTAATACTCAATTATTTTTATTAAAGAAAAGTGACTATTAACAAGTAAAATACTGAGAACTAGAACATCTTACTAAAAATTGTAAGAAAAATGCTAGCACCAAACATGCAAAACTAATTTGATGTTCAAGAAAAAAATCAAAAGCATCAAAATGACCACGATGTTTTAAGGGTAAAATAGTAATTAAATACCCTTAGAAGATGATAATCTCTTATAGCTACAGCAACCCTGAGAATTAGTCTGAGCAATGCCTACCACTGCTGTCTACCATGGATTACATTTTATGAATTTTAACAATTTTGGTATGTTAAAGAGCAATCAAGTGATAAATGAGACAGCCTGGATTATACATATCTTAAAACCTCTTTTCAAAAGGATGTCCTTGACTTGGAGGCACCTCAGGAGAGGGTGCCTTAAAGGGTCTGGATGGGGTTCCAGAACTACTGCAGGTCAAACGTGATTTGATCTAGGATTTTCTTTACACGTCTTGCCAAGTTAAGGCTGGATTCATAAACCCAAAGACAAATCAGGACCAGATTGGCCTTGAAAAGGGATGCTGGATCTTTTTCAAATGGATTGAAAAATCTGCTTGACATTTATCTATTTTAGCATGAACCTTCCATTTCCTGGCCTTGTAAAACACATGATCCAGATTTCTATCAGGTTTCTTTTGTTGCAAGAATTTTTTTTAAATGTCTAGGGACATAATCATCTTGTTCCATAACGATTTCTATCTCAAAAAAAGTCAACAATGTTAAAGCTATAAAATTAAAAGCCAGTATTTCCCTAAGAATAAGCAAGAGCACCAGGAAACAACTTAACTGAAAGCCTCTAAACCTAGTGGGAAAAGTGAGCCAAAAGGAGTGCCAAGTACTCCTGCAAAGCATTAGGCACGGATACCAATTTGAATTACTGCACAAACCTTACAGAGTCTCCGGCATCACTGCCTGGAGCGCGAGACTCCTATTCCACCGCAAAACAACTCCCCTCCAAAGTGATCGTGTGTACTCAGAGTACTTTCACAGTGCAGGAAATAAGATCTACCCCGGCCCAGTCCTGGGGCGTTTTCTTTATAAACTCATGTACAGACCAGCGAACTCTTAACCGTAGTTTGCATTCGGATTCTCGTCTGACTCTGGGCAACAATGTGGGAAAGGGAGCAGAGAAGAAGGTGAGTGCAAAGAAAACCTGAAGGACTAAGAGTGGTCGAAAACGAGGTGCGCCTCGAAAAAGTGAGGGTCTGAAGACTACAAAGGTGTCAAAAGCAAGACAGAGAAGGGGCCAGGCCCAGAGAAAGTGCAAACTCTGCCTCGCAGGACGCAGGAGCCCCGATGGCAGGGGCAGGTCAGCCAGCGCGCAGGTGGGAAGGGGTGTTGGCCTCCGAGACGGGACGAGTTAAGGCGAGTCGGGAGCAGACAGAAGCAAGACTGCGCGTGGAACCTGTTTGAGTGAGGCGTGGGGCCCGCGCTGCACAGGGTGGGGACAGGCGCACGCCTCGCGAGCCCCGGCCGCGCGGGGAAGCGCCCCGGTTACCTTTGAGCTGAGGCAGCGGCTGCAGCTCCGGCTGGTTGCCCTGGCTGCGGAACTGCGACGAGCCCTGCGAGCGCTTCTGCCTCTGCGCCTTGCGCACCGATTTCCGTGTGAAGCCGTCCACTTTCTCCGAGGCCGAGATGGCGGCGCTCGCAGCCCCCGCCGGCGGCGGCGACGACGACGACATCTCCGCGGGCCTGGCGCGCGGCGGCTCCGGCTGCTGTTGCACCGCGCGGGCAGCGGGGCGGGAGGAGAAGGAGGCGGGGAGAGGCGCGGAGCCCCCGCCTGCTCCCCGCTCCCCGCGCCCCGGGCGCCGCCGAGCCGGTCCTCGCCGCCCGACAGCGCCTCAGCGCCGCATCCCCGCGCCCGCCCGGGGCTCCGGGTCCCCGTCGCGTGCCGAGCGCCCGGGGCCGGCGGCGGGAAGGGCGGGGACGGAGGGGGAGCAGAAGTTGTTGACTCGGACGCGGGGCGGGTAGCCGAGAACCCGAAGTTGGGGCGGCCGCGGTTGGGGCGCGGGGGTGCGGGCGCCAATCGCTCCTCTCGTCCCGTCAGCCCAGCTCGGCCGCCGGTCAGCCCCTCAGCGCCCGCTGGCCGCGCCTTCTGCCCGGCCCCGAGCCTGCTCTTGGCGCGCTGCCATCGCGGGTCCGCTCGGAGCTCCGCCGCGGTGCCCTGTCGTCCCTGTCAGCGCCTGGCCCGCATGGCCCGGGACAGCGCCCGCCGCCGGCACCCAGGGCGCGCGCACACTCGCCAGGGGCAGCGCTGCGCGGCGCGAACACCTCCGCCGCGCGCCCGCCCGCCTGCCGCGGAGAACCCGGGCGGCGACCCCTACAACTTGAGAAGGTGGTTGGTACGGGCGGGAGGGGGTGCGCGCGCTCGGAGGCGCGCAACCCCGGGGACGGCCTGGCGGGGGGCGGGAGGAGTTTGACTGACAACTTCCGCGGTGTCCCGCCCGCCTCTCACAGCTCGGGAGGGGGTGTGGGGGTGGGAGAGCATGCCAGCTCCCTCGGCCAATCGCAGGGCTAAGCGGCAGAAGCGGAGTGAGGCGTGGCCTCTAGGGTAGTCCGGAGGCGAGAGGTTAAACTGAGGAGGGGGCGTGGCCCTGTGACTGACAGACTTCGGCTACGGCCAATGGCAAGTGAAGGCGGCGGACGGGGGTGCCATCTGCGTCACAACCGTGTAATGAATTCTCCCGGGAGGGAGGGGAAATGCCCCTCCACCAGCTGGTCTGTTTGCACGCCTGCGCGCAACTCCAAGTTATAATTGCTCTTCTGACAGCCTGTGAGAACAGTGAAAAAGTAGAAAGGGTAGTTCAAAGAGCAAAATAGAACATCTTTCCCCTTTCCTCGTCTCTGCTGGCCAATGAGGAACTGAAGCGACGGGTGGGGAGTTGGTGGGCTGGAGAGCCAAAGCGCTAGCGCAACGTGTTTCGTCACGCAGGGGGGCGGACAAGGGTTGGGCGCAGTATGATTGACAGGCAAAGAGCCTCCCGTTTAAGCGGGGAAGTGAGCTCATCCAATGAGAGCGAGGTACCGGTCTCCAGGGCGGGCCTTAAAGCCTGGCTGGCTGTAAACTGTAAGATTGATAGTTCAGGGAAAAATTCGTAATTAATGCACCGTACCTCCCAGAGATTTGCTGTCTCTTGGGGTTTGAGCATTCTAGCGAGTACTACTTCGAAAGATTCTGCAAGTCCACGCCCTCCCAAAACAAGTTTCTCATTCTAACTTAGTAGCCAACTAATTTTCACAGCTTCTTAAACCAAAGGCCTTTAAGCACTCTTAACACGAGTACAGATTACAAATTCGGTGATTAAAGATTTGTGGATTTGAGATTTTGCCATTTACTCTTGGCATCTCTTCCTTGAAAAGTTCGTCTAGATTTTAAATTTCTTAAGGACAAGGACTGTTCATCTTAGTTTTTTGACAGTACTTTCCATGTACTATTTAAACCATAAGTGCTCTGAACAGTCTGCCTTTGCTTTGGTGGTCCCAAGTCTATAGTCTTGTGATCTCTGTGAGATCTTTTCTTTTTGACATAATAAAAACAATGCTGTGCCTTTAAGCAAAGCGACTTGTTGAATATGCGCAGAAGATTCTAGTATTGGACGCAAGATCGAATTCTAGACTTCCGTATACTTAAAACGCTTCTTATCCAGAATTGCATTGTCTTCCCCGTCCAGAGGGTTCAAATCTGAGCAGCAGCTAGACACCCCTGTCTTTCTCATCCAGTCAAGCTCCAAGACTAGTTTCACAAAGATTTACACGCGGTCCTTCCTGACAGTCTGAATAGCCAAGCCCCAAAGATGGCACAGGGCTTTCAAAGACTACCAAATAGACCTTTGGAAGCCCCGCATCTGGCCCAGCTGCTTATTTGAAGAATCACCCGGTGCCTGCAGAATACAGTCCAGATAATGGCTTGGCTTCTGCGCTCTGAGGCCCAGCTGTCTTTCCAGCTGTAAATCCTACCAAGAGTCTACATAATTCCTCTCTTTCCCTTCCTTCTTTCCTTTTTCTATTGTTTTTCTTCCAGTTCAGACCCATTTTCTTTCCTGATCCCCCAAAGTTTTCTTGAAACAGCCTTTGCTGTTCCAATATCATGAAATAAACTTCACAGGGTGTCAAAATCTTTTTTCCTCAAAACCTAGCTCAATCTATCTTTTATGAAACTGTTCATGATGATCTGGTCAGAAAATGATGTCTCCTGTCCTGGTGCTCTTAGGCAGTATCTTTTTCTCCCCTAAAAATCTGCACCTGTGTCATCGGCTGAGCGCAGGATAGACATCTCACAGAGGACAATCACGTTTTCAGCTTTCAACAGCAAAATTTCTGAAGATGCGGTTATTGGATCTCCTGCATTCGAATCCTTTGAGCTTATTAAAATATAGAGTCATGAGCTGAGGATATAGCTCAGTGGTGCCCAGCCTGCCTGGCAAGTGTGAGGTCCTGGGTTTCATCCTTGGTAAGGAAAAAATTAAAAAATGCAGAGTTGCAGGGTTCACCCTGATACGTTGAATTAGAACTGTGGGAAAAGCAGCAATGAATCTGTTTTAACCAGCTCCCTAAGTTATTCTTATGCATATTGAAGTTTAAAGCATAATTCTGTAGTCACATGAATATTATTAAAAATATATGGTAAATGTCTAGAAGCTGGAAGTAGTACTATTTGTAATAAAGATAATTAATATAAAATAAGAAAAAGAAATAAACCAATACAGTAAAACTAAAATTTATATTGGAGTGTAATAAATAATAAGACATTGGAAAATACATATAGAATAGGTAGAAAAGAAATACTGGAACTGGGCATGGTGGCACATACCTGGAACCCCTGGAAGAAGACTGTAGCTCTCCTGGGTGAGCGTGTAGAAGGAGTAGAAGGAGACAGCAAAATGGCCCCCTCCCAAGTGACCATATTTGTGGAAGCGGCAAAGAATGAAGGTGGTACGACATCAGAGTGTCACAAAGTCCGTGCTCGGGCCTGACGCGAGAGGGGAAATGCTGACAAACGTTGGAAGGAAGAATGTTATGCTGAAAGTCGTGGCTGAAGAGCACTGAGTAGGGGAATGGAAATTGCCTGGTCTGCTTCGAGATGATAACGTTGCCCAGGTGTTAGGGCTTCAATGGGTAGGTGTCCGCTGGGCATTCAGCGGGTCCCATTCAACATTTTTGTTTTTGTTTTTGTTTTTTTTTTCAGTTCTGAGGACGGAGCCTGGAGCTTTCATGCTGAGTTACACCCCTTTCCCTTTTTATTTATTTATTTAGTTAGTTAGAGGCAGACTCTTACTATGTTGCTCAGGTTGGGCTTAAACTTTCCTGGGTCAGCTTCTCGGAGTACTGGGAGTACAAGGGGTCTGGCTCCACTATGCCCACCTGCCCGGAGAGACTTTTCCCCACGGATACATCCCTCATTCCTGAAGGGCAAATAAGAGGCTTGAGGTGGAAAAGGCAAAAATAATTGCTTAAACTTAACCTGTTCCCTTTCCTTGGTGACAAGGGGCTGAAGCTAAATGTGGTCTTGGGAACAGATGTGAGGAGATATTACAAAAGAAACTCTAGGGCATTTGATTAAAGATAGGGTCGGAGGTGGCGAGTGAAAGAGAAGTGTCAGAAATGATGCCAAGGTTTTGAAAAGGGTGATCAAATGAATTGGAAGCTTGAACAAAAAAGCCCCCAAATGAAGCCAGTTTTCTTTTGTGGGAGGTGGAGAAGAGGAGAGGAATGTTAGAGGAAGAAAGAAAAAGGCGAGCGAAGATGACTTCAAGGTTATGCATGTTCAATTCATAGAGTTTTTCAGGTCATTAAAGCCGGAGCGCTGAATCTTTATTTTTTTTAAGAGGTGATGACATGTTGTGTCTTAATTTGGGGAAAGAAGAAGATGAGACTGGGCTGACAGCCCAGAGTGGGCCAGAGCAAAGAAGGAAATTACACAGACTGCGTGAGCTTTGCTTTCCTCTTTAAGGAAAAAAGACAGAAGCAAATATGTGAAAGCGAAGTGGACACCGAGAGTCCCAACATTTCTGGGGGTCAGTCAGGCTACACAGGAGAAAACCCAGAGCCCGTGTTGCTCTTTGTACTTCAGGAGCAAAGCAGCTGCCCTCTGCACAAACAAGACCAAGTGATCTCTCTGGATGTGCCACATGCACACACCTCTGCACACACACTGACACACACAGCCCCACACTCACAACCTTGGATTCCTCATTCCTAACCACCATTCAGACACAATCTTTTTGTGATCTTCTTGAGAGGAAGCAAAATCCCAGCTTTCCCAAGTTCTTTTTTTTTTTAGTTTTTTTTTAGGTTTTTTGAGACAGGGTCTTGATTTTGTGGTTCAGGCTGGCCCTGAGCTCAGCCTCTAACTCACATCACAGCAATCCTCCTGCCTCTGCCTCCCGAGTGCAGGGATTACAGGCATGAGCCACTACACCCGACACTGTGGTGTGTGGTACTGGTTGCTGCTGGGCGTGAGTCTCCACGCCCAGTGTTGTATGTAGTTAACGGGGATCGAACCCGGGTCCTTGCGCTTACAAGACAGGCGCCGGAACCACTGAGCCAACTCCCCAGCCTTCCCAAGTTCTTGATTAGCTCAGGCCTCATCCTGATCTCAAGAGTCCCACACCCACACACTGAGTTACAGTGATGGTCTTTCCGCCTGTGGGACAAGAGTGGACACTGATATTAACCTTGTATAAGGTGTCATTTGATTCCCGGTTGGACTCTGTATTTCAAAAAGGTTTATGTGAGTATTGGTTGTGTTAAAGAGAGAGAGTACTACATGAGTTCATTCATCTAAGGTAGTAGTCCTTCCTTTCAGGAGGAGCTAAGGAACCAAAGGTGACAAGGAAATAGTTTATGAGCTATTGGAGTTCACAGTGTCATAGTTTGAAGAGCCAGACACACAGAGAGTC
Source organism: Petromus typicus (assembly GCA_004026965.1). NCBI lineage: Eukaryota > Metazoa > Chordata > Mammalia > Rodentia > Petromuridae > Petromus > Petromus typicus. The sequence continues at coordinate 2,549 of PVIR01029276.1, read as the reverse complement.
ACAGAATAAGGTCTGCACAAAGATACAGACAGAGTCAAAGGACGAAAAGGAACATTCCGACTGGGGAATGAAAACTAAGTCACAGGAGGAGTGGAAATTTAATGTTGATTTCAAGGTGCATAAATTCTCAGTGGGGAGGTTTGTAGAGGAAAGAGAGCAAATGGATAGGAACGTGTGTGGCCATTTGACAAACAGTAAATAACTTAGGAATGTAGGAAACTAGTAAGAGATAAAGCTAGGAACATAAGTTTGAGGCCTACATTGAAGGACTTTAAATGCCAAAGTGAAGACTCCAGGTGCTGGGAAGCTATGGAAGACTTTGGAAGAGGGTAGCCCTTGACTAGACCTGGCTCTAAAAGGCTTAATTCTGTACCTGTTACCTGGGAGGGGTTACAAGCGGGGAAAAGCTTTGGACGTTTGAGACATAATGTTTCTACAGATTCTCCAGGTGAGATTGCTCATTGAATAGGAGTCTGGCATCCAAGAAGAAAGTATAGTTCAGATCTTTATGGCCTTGGTTTCCTGATCTATAAAACAAGGGCTCAAATGCTTACTTTGAGGATCAGGTCGGGAATCAGAGGGAAGGTTTGAAAAATATCACAGAACCTGACTCCTAATGGGCAGGAGACTGTCTAGTGAGGATGCAACATTGGAGCAATGGGACAATTATAATCCTTCCTTGTAGCTGTTTTGCTCTTTCCAGAATTCAGCCATGAGTCCAGGAACAAAACCAAAGAACAAATCTTTTCAGTAGCCAGAATCCTCCTTCCCCTGAGATTACTGAGGCTGTTTATTGAGATAAGCAGTTACGGTAACTACTTCTCCTCTTGAGATAACCTCTCTCCTGGAGAATCTTTTGCTGCAGTTATAGTAACTACTTTTCCCCTTGAGATAACCTCTCTCCTGGAGAGTCTTCAGCTCCTGGTAATTAGAGCTCTTCTGAGTGTGTCTTTGTTTTGTTTGCTGTGTCCAGACAGCAACTCAGATAAGCACACCCCTGGATGGATAGATAAATAGAGTTAAAAATATGTAAAATGCTATTTATTGCTTAGCGTTACATGGAGAGTATAAACCCATACACAGGCATATACATGTAAAGTTTTATATGTCTGTGTCTCTAAACCACATACGCATGTGCATGCGTGCGCGCACGCACACACACACACATAGTAGAAATTAAAAATATCAAATGCAGGGGCCATGGATTTAGCTCAGTGGTTCAGGCACCTATCTTGCAAACTCAAGGTCCCTAGTTTGATCCCCAGTAACCACCTACAACAATGCCAGGTATGGTGACTCACACCCACCAGCAATCAGTACCACATTCCACAATGCTGGGTTTGGTGACTCACAACTATAATTCCAACACTCCTGAGGCAGAAGCAGGAGGATTGCTGAGTTCGAGGCTCACCTGGGCTACATAGTGAGCTCAGACCCAACCCGAACTACAGAATGAGACCCTGTCTCAAAAAAAAAAAAAAAAAAAAATCAAATTCAGAAAACTTGTTATTTCCTAGAAGGAGGATAAGAAAATATGTATGGGAGAGATAATTTGCAGGGTCCAACTTTTTTTTAATGCTTTTTATTTTTTAGTTGGGTATTGGATGGGTAGGTGGTTATTATGTTATCACCTACACAGTTTGTATGTTGGAAATAATAGAGTCTTATACCTGTATATTTTAAAATTTTTAAATGAAGAGAGTACAGTCTCAAGAAATGTTAAGTTTGAGGAGGTACATGGGCTCTTAAAGGGAAACCAGACACAGAGAGAATCTTTTGCTGCCTACAAACCTTCAAGCACCAAAAAGAGCTGGATAGTGGAAGAAATACAGCCTTTTTAGCACCTACCTAAGAGATACCCACCGCAGAAAAAGAGACAGTGAAGTAACAACAGCAGAGAAAAATCTAGAGGAACAGATGAGTTGCTAAAACAAACAAAAAGGAAATGCAATTTCTTAGGTTCCTGAGGAGACAGAAGCATGGATGAGAAAGTGGTTGCCTATGGGTGGTAACAGGGAGAAAAGGTACAAAGAGAAGACAATTTGCTTTGGTCTAGAAAAATACTTGTACTGACTTTAGCAAGAACACATTTAACAGTACAAAAAAAAAAAAAAAGCAATTTGTGAAGAAACTTCTACTTCCAGACATGAACTTTTACTGGCATTGAACTTGCCCTCTCACCCAGAGAACCTAGAAAACTGGGCAAAATGTCTGAAACGTTGTTTTCTTTAGACAACACAGCGCAGGGGTGGGATCCCTCAAAGAAGAGAAACAAACGCAACGAACCCAGCAGGATTCCGGGCTCTCTGCCTGGAGGCAATTTGCAGACCGTAGGGAAGGGCGGCCAAGTAGACACGACGGTCTGCGGAGATGGGGCGGGGGAGTAGCAGTGTCTGGGGAGACCAAGGAGGTGTGCAGAGACGAGCTCCAGAAATCCTGAGCCTCCTGAATTCTTTCTTTTTTTTAAATTTAATATGAAATTTATTACTCATGTCTTTTCATCATGCACATTTATGATTTCAATCTTTCCTTCTTGCCTTTGTTGAGAG